>OZ018330.1:27816176-28070500 GCA_963969495.1 Ceratothoa steindachneri | reverse complement strand
TCTCTCTCTGATATGACGGCCGAGAATGCGATTTTCAAGCATTGCTGACGTACCTTTGGATAAAGTAACTTTTCACTTTGCTTAGTATTAGACTTTGAGCACAGCTGACGAAGACAAACAGCCTATCCTGGAAGTCGTTTTGGTGAAATTCGCTTCACCCTTCAGAAAGAGAAAGAATGAGTTTATATTTTTTGCATAACTCGGGTTGTCATTAAATGAGAGCTTGAGCACCTCACTGATCCCGTCCATTCTCCTGCGTGGGAACCTGCTTCGGATGGCTGCCATTCATTAATTTCTTCTTATCTATGTCGGCCATTTGGACTGACATAATTAAGCGATTATGTGAAAGCTCGTTTGAGGACTAGCTCACAGTGGAAGCATAAGTCAGAAATTTTCTCGAAACTAGTATTTAACTGCAGGTCCTGGATGGAGGAGTGATCCTCATCATCCAGGGGACCCGGCCAGCATCATAGATGGAGGTAGCACCCGTCTCTATGTAGTTGGAAGCTGTATGGCTAGAGATACCCGTATTTTTTTTTTTTTAGCGGGTTTTTTTCTGAAAAAACATGAGAAAAATATTATCAAAATAACATATTTTAATGTACTATTTTGAAGTAAATGAAAACATTAAGCATTTACTAGATAAACAATACCATATTTTCATATTTATAAGTAATTTTAACTCTATCAGAGTTGTAAAAAGCATTTTAGACGATATCTATATAAAGATTAGCATGACTAAACTGCCAACTCACCAATTCCTTAGGAAAAAATTTAATGAAATCTTGTATAGAGGAATATTAAATGCCAGTAGCCTTCTTTTGTCTTTACACTACTTAATAGTTAGTACTGACACATTACAAAAAATGGTTGATCTATGATTCAAAAATAATCTGGCTCTCTCTAATTTCAAAGTTAAGGATTTAGAATATGCAATAAAATGTAATACAACTAGAAACTACTTATCCAAAATTTAGATCTAATGTTTAATTAGATGGAGCTCTTTAGGATGATAAATAAACTCATTAATTAAATTCAATGTATATATATATTATTTAAACAATTAGTAAACTGTTATTATAATTCTTATTATTCATTTAACTAGACTTAAAGGAAGAGTAGGTATACAATAAGATACCCTTTATCTATATAAATGAATTAATTGCAGTTTACTAACAAGTAAGTAATCATCCAATAAGCATGGGATAAACTAAAAATATTTTGTAGGTAATATAATAAAGGTAATATAACACTTGTCCGTTGACTCTTAATAATATGCAATATAATTTAATTTCTAAGCTAATTACTTTAAAGGATCTTTTTTAACACATTGTGAAAGATAACTATCCATTTAAACATTGAAACAAATATAAACATATCATAATCATATAACATAAAAAAAGGCTGTTATACCTTTCCTTTCACTACAGTCTACACTCATTGTTTGACCCTATCTATTTTGAAAGATATTTGCAAGCATATATAATAATTTTGAAAAAAATATATGTTTATATATTTTAAAAAACTATGTATATACTTATTACTTATATTATAGAATAAAAAAAATAGAGTATCACAAGTTTCCTTTGACTAAAATCGATGGTCTACATTAGAAAATTAACAGTAATTCATTTAGAAGATCTCTGTGAGCACATAATATAATTATAAACCATAACTATATATATATATATATATGAATGCAATGTCCCGCAGGAAAAAAATGAAAAGGTGTTTCCAAGTACTTTCGAACTTTATTAAGTTCCTTATCAAGGATAACTACAAGAAATAATATTATATTAGAGGTATATATACGAAAGAAAAGTATGAAAGACCGTCTCAAAACAAGAAATCACCGTCTTCCTCATTGGTGATTTTTTATTTTTGAGACGGTCTTTCATATTTTTCTTTCGTATATATACCTCTAATATAATATTATTTCCTGTAGTTATCCTTGATAAGCAACTTAATAAAGTTTGAAAGTACTTGGAAACACCTTTTCATTTTTTTCCTGCGGGACATTGCATTCATTTGCTACCCTCACGTGATACTTTGTGAGTTTTTCATTTCATATATATATATATATATATATATATATATATATATATATATATATATATATATATATATATATATAAGTTATAACAAGATTAAGTTTAACCACTAGAACTAAATTAAATGCATAATCTTAAATAATATCTGTGGACTGCGACTAGCAATATTTTCCTTTGGCAAACAAAATTAATATAAGTACATAGAGTTAATCTAAATCTGTTGAGTGACATGAAGTTAAGACTAGGTACTGATTCTCTAACTTGAGCTACTATCTAACTCGGAGATATTCCCATCGCTACTGTAATGTAGGCTATATGAATCTGATGAATCATTAGAGGATAATTCAACCATTTCATCGTGACCTGCAGTTAGAATGGAACTTAAATTTAAATTCATTTGATTCTCATTTTGATTACTACTGAAACCACTAAAGCAAGGGTTCTTAACCTTTATTCAGTCATGGACCCCTTTAAGAAGGTGATGAAAGCTATGGACCCACTCCAAGGAAATTTTCGCATAAAAGTCATAAAAACAACTTTGCATGCAATTAATATATGTACTTTATTTTATTGACATAATATAATTATGATTGCTTCATACATGTAGGCCTATAGCATACAAAAGTATAGATAAAGTAAACAATCTTAACAAATAACTCACTCCTTTTCAATTTAAAAGTAAATTCTACTCATTCAAATAAAAGAAATACAGTCATCTTGTGCAAATTAAACAAAATTATTTTTATCCTGCTCAAATATACCACAAATACTACTTTCTCTCTTGTTAGCTAGTTTATTTTAGTGAGACGGTTGTTCTTGTTTGTCTTGAATAAGAAGCTGAAACTGTGGAGTGGTCTTTGATAAGGAGACACGCATGTCATCTCTGACGTCCAATTTGTTTCGACTTTTCCTTTTGATAGAAACAAGTGCTGAAAACCCTGATTCACAAAGGTACGTAGTAGCAAAGGGAATCAGAGCACTCATAGCTCGCTCTACCAGACGAGGGTAGGCTTGTGTCAACGCACACAGGAATTCTCCAATGGGAAACATTTATTTTTAATCTGACCCCAATGGACCCCTTGAAACCCATCCATTTATTTTTTTTAATCTGACCCTCACGATCCCATTGAAACCCATCCATGGACCACAGGTTAAGAATCCTTGCACTAAAGGATGGTTGTGGTTGTTGAGATTCTGACATTATCTCTTCATTTTCTCTTTCTTCAAGATCGGCTCGCTTAGAGGATCCTCCACTACTGTTGTTAAACAATTTGTAGTTATGTGAAATAAACATTAATTTTTCAGTTCTAACATTTGTTAGACGATTGCTTCGTATGGAATGAATCCAGGCTTGTTTGCTGAAACTTCTTTCTACTGCTGCACTTGTTGATGATAGTGCAACTAATTTTGCTGCTAGAGATGACAAATTTGAAGGAGGAGCCATTGCTCTCCACCAACTGTGAGGTTTCATTTTGTTCAAAGGTTTCCATAGAAATGGTTTTGAAAAGATAGCCTCTTTAAGCCTATATTCAGCTAGATTACATCCACCTGTATAATTATATATTATATATAATTATGCTTTAAATGGAAAATCGTGGGCTTAGAAGTTTTTAACACTGTTTTTCAAAATAAAATAGCCTATATGTTCAATGACTTAAAATTACATCAATTAATTTTATTTTGTCTATTAGTTTTTTAAGTGGAAATGTTCAGAAAAAAAACTGATATTTTTTTAGGGTGGTTTTGGTATTTAAAAATCAGAAAACCTTATTCCTTCATAAAAAAATGAATGTATATTAATGAATAAAAAATCCTTTGATAACAATCAAATTTTAGGAAAGTATTAAATTTAGTATATAGGTACTCACCCTCTTCACTTTCGGTGATGTGACACCCTTTGTAGCGTGGGTCGAGTAAGTTAGCTGCAAAATTAACTGACTTCAGAACAAAATTTCTTCTCTTAACAATAGCTGTGATCAATTCTTTTTCATTTTGTTTTGAAACAGCCGTTTCAAGAGAAATTTTTGCAACAGTTTCCTTGAGATCGAAAAAGATTTTTGGTCCTATAGATAATTCAACTACATCTCCTTCGCACAACAATATTGCATCCTTTATTGGGCACAGTGACTTGAAAAGTATTGAAGGAGTTGGATTGAATTAAGAACCTCAGATTATTGGTATCAATTAAGTCGGCTGCCTTCTCAGCAACTGAGGGTCTTTTGAGAGCTGCTTTATTCTGAATTATGCTTTCGAAGCAGGTAACATCTGAATCCCATCTGAAGATAAATATAATTTAAAATATTTGGGGGGTTTAAATTATAATGCATAATCTTGAATCATGATCATTCTTGATCATATTAAATTAAAAATAGTTTGCTCTTTCAACGAAACTTTTTAAAAGTTTGAAAATAACTACTAATAAAATATATTTGTCTTTATTATCACTTATTTCAGTTAAAAGCTAAATATGATTTATCAACTATAACATTGACAATATCTGTATGCTTTAGCTTACCTGGTTTTAACTGGCAGTTTTAGAGAAACTTTATTATTATTTTCTTTTTTGAGATACGCACATCACCTTTGAGACTGTTTAATTGTTTTTACAATTGTTATTGCTGTCTTGAGGGTTTTAGCAATTGTCTCATTTTCTTTGACAACAGAAAATAGTAAGTGGAAAGTATGAGCTAAGTGCCCATATGCATGAATGTGAGGATACCGAATTTTAACTTTTTTCCATGCAGATCTCACGTTGAAAGCATTATCTGTTACTAAAGATGCTACTTTGGTTGGACCTATATCTTCTATCACCTTGAAAATTAACTGGCTTATGTATTCTCCTGTATGTCATTCTGATCCTGTATAGAAAATACGCTAAAATATTTTAGATTTTCAATCAAACTAAAGTCCACTTTGGAATACCTATAGTCACAATTTCACGAATCCTAATTATTTCAACAAATTTATTGCCTTTTGAAAAAAAAATCTGAACAGATAGAGGTTAATTAATTGGAGTTCTCGAGAAAAAAGCATATGTCCAAACTCCAAAAGAATGATCATGCTTATGTTATGCCTAGGCAGTAGGCAACCTATCACACAATGGAAAGAATGTTCTCATTCTTAGATATCAAAGAGTTAATTTGTGAAAAGTAATAAAACTTTTAAATTTTGTTTATTTTTAGGTGCAAGTACTTACCAGTTTCAATTCCTTTCTAAAATATGGTCTCTGGAGTTGTAACAATGAAATTGATTATCCTATCCCTTCATTTCTGTTAAAAAAATTGTCATAATATATCAGAATCTATTTAAAAAAGCATATAAAAATTTATTGGAGAAATGTTTGTATTAAATACATACGAGTACCTTACATTGCTCCATCCATCGCAAATCAAGCCAACACTTGATTTGGAACTGATGATCTCTCTTATATCAGATGCATATTCATTATAATGGTTATCTAATAGCTTGTTAGAAATTGTGTTACGGTTTGGAAGTTTGAACTTTGGTCTTAACATTTTGAAGAGTTTTCCCCACTCTGGGTGCTCAGTCATCCTGAGTGAACATCCACTAACATATACTGCTTTTGCAAGTTGTTTTCCATACTTTTCCTGTAATTGAATTTAAATATTTATCAACTAAAAAAACTAAATAGTTAGGTATATAATATATTCAATAGGCAAAATAGGATATTTTCATTTTTAAGTTCAGTAGGGTTTTCTCTACTAAAATCATTTCTATTCTGCATTTAATTGAGTTTTTTATTAAATATATTCAGGTTATTTCAAGAAGGAGTTGCGAAATTTAAATATTACTTTTAATTATATGGTTACCTAAATTTTAGATACTTATATTATCATTCATTTGATCCATGAAAGCACAGATCTTTTTTGATTGAGGTGCCAATTTTTTTGAGATCACGAACAATTTGGCTCTAGAAAAATTGGGGCAATCATTTGTGAGCTTCTATTTTATTCTTCAAAGGTATCAGTTTCAAATGATACATTAGAATGTGAATCAAGTGAAGCACCTGCGTTATCTTCCACACTTTATAGATTCAACATAGCCACCAGTATCAGACATTTTTCCACTTGGTAAATATTTTATCTTCACGCTCGTCCCGTTCGTCAGAGGAGCTCGAGGTGCCTCGAACCTGCGAAATTGAAGCATTGTTAAATGGGCCGTGAGTTTGGCCATTGCCCCAATTCACATAAGGACTTTTATACAATTTGTCTGCGGCTGCAGCAACCTCATCAATGCTCGTGGGGTTCCAGCTTAGGATTAATGGCCTGATTCCTCGAGGACTCCTCTCATGAAAATTTCAGTAAGGAGAGGGCTAAAAAGTTCGATTTGAGCACCTTTACCCTGATAAGGTCCTTCAGATGAGTTAAGAATGAAGTAGGACTCTTATCTACCATTTCCACGAGCTTTCTCAGGTCATCTATTTGGGACCTACCGTATTTATTGAGGAAAGCCTCCTTCAGGCGGTCTATAACACCAGCCTGTTCCCCGTTAATTAACACTTCCCTGAATTGAATAAAGGTACTTATGGGCAACCGCTGGATAATTGCTACTACTCTTTCTTCCTCGGTGATGTTCTGTGGTTTAAGGAGTTGGGGTGAGACTTCCAACCATGCAATTGGGTTTGCAGGATCATACACGGGAAGAGAGAGGTACGCATGTGGTTGTCTGTGCGCGGACTGTAGGTTCGAGGCAGACGGTTGGTCATGAGGAGGTTGGCCGCTAACTGATGTCCTTAGTTGGTGTTTGGTCCATCATAGTCACTGTTTTATGTATACTTGTGCTAGTTGAATGAATGCGTTGACGTGAGTGAAGTTGCTGTGGCTGTGTGCACGTGTGGTGTGTGTGTGTGTGGAAATTATTCACGAGGGCGGGAATGTGAAATGAAAAATAAAGAGAAATAAAGGAAATTGTCCACTCGTTGAATATAGGGGATATTATTAAATTAAAACGACGTGAATTATGATAATTGGAAGAATGATGTTAAAGATAACACGCGATAAAAAATAAAATGAACACGTGAATCGAAAATGCTCAAGCGAGGCTTTGGGAAAATTGACGCGTGGAATTAAGAACTATTTTAACGTTTAAACTTATTTATTGATTAACGGGAGATTATTAAACTTTGGGCACCACTTTATAGTATATTGGTGCCCAGACCCGAGAAAAAATAGTGTACTATTTGGTCGAGCTGAAAGGGTGTTTGTTTGTTTGTGTGTGAAATTTTAAGAGATGATGTTTGAAACAGTAGTACGTTAAATGAATTGACAAGTAAAATAAATGAATTAATTCATTATTAAGTTGTACATAAATATGATTTAATTTACAAAAGTTAAGCAAAATAATTGAACGATTAAATTGACAAAGTTAAAGTATTGCATGATATGAATTTTACATAATAATTGTTATATATATATATATATATATATATATATATATATATATATATATATATATATATTTAAGTTTCCCAGGAGGTTTTTATTATAGGAATGCCCAGAGGCATTGCTATATCCGTAATCAGGGAGGTGAGGTTATGTAGTATGAGGGGCATAAGGCAAGAAATGAGTCGGCAAGGTGATCAGTAGTTGGGACAGTCTAGGTGTTTTTATTTGGGCATGGCGATATCCGAGTGGTATCGTTATCGGTACGGTGAGGTGGGTCTGGTGTATATGGAGTTTAGCAAGCGAGAGGTCTACAAGATCTCTCTCGTCGGGTGAAGGTATTTTCTTCGATAGTGTGCTTTGCGAGATATATGATTCTATGTTGTAAAGCCACGTTATTTCTGAGGAGGTCATTGCTCCAAGAGAGGGCGGGGTGTCATCCTCGAGTCGGGTACGTTTATCGTTGCAGGGAATGAAAGAAGAGGAATCAGAGAGAGAAGGCATTGAGTGCTAACGAGCTCCACCTCCATCACGATCGGCCGGTGGGGGACTGAAGGATTCATTATCGGGGAGGATATTTGGCAGTGATAACTTGCGGTGAGAGGGATCGGGTAGCAGCTTAGTCGTGGTAGCAACAGCTTTTGCACACACACCGGCCTGCCTTTTAGTAGAGGCAGGTAGTTGGCTAGGTGGATGATCTATAAGTATATCATCGTGTAAGGTCGTTGAGAATTTAGGTGTAGGTGGTGCATGATTTGTTACATATAAGGAAGAGGGAGGTGACCTCGTTAGCTCTGTGCTTCTTCGATAGTTGTTCCTGCGTTAATGATATTCGTATTTTGAAGATGGATCAACAACAAGTACTTCGGGCGAGAGTGGCACTCTACGACGGGGAGAGATGGGTTGTGTTTCATCGAGATGGGGAGGTGATACTGGTTCTTTCATCACGTCACCTTGTTGCGAAGGCGTAGCTGGATCTGTTTTTCAAGGTTTCTTAGTGCTTTGTTTCAAGAAAGGGGCTAGCGTTCTGAGCACTAATACACTAGATGTGGTTATAGTACCGTGAATGCTCGTCACATCAAAAAACGTGGGTGTTGACAGTGTGATGCTTTCTTCACACATCTTTAGTTTTGTTGGTCTCTAGAGAAACGGCATCGTATGGAACGAACACGGATCTCCAGGTGGTAGAGGTAATGAGGAAACTTGTTGCGGGGCCCATGATGTGATCCGCCACAGTAGAGGGAGTGCGTCTCTTCTGTGCATAGTGTCCCAATTGTCTTCATCGAAAGCACGGATTCCCAGTGTTCTTACAATATTTCGCCGAGTGGACGAATCTGCTGCAATTACGGCACTGGAGTGAGGTGGAGAGTTCTTCTTGGACTCGGATACGCGTTCCTGCAAATTTTATGAACATTGGTAGGGTTTATTGTTTTAGTGTTATCTTAGTAACTCTAAATGGAGTGGAAGAACGAGAAGATGGCTTTTTAAAAATACTGACCGACTCAACATTATGTTGTTGGTCGGTGAAGACGTCTTTGATGATAGAAGCGATAAACGCGTTTGTGGCATCAAGTCTTGGGAAGAAGTTATCCACTAGGTCTGTGCAGGCATTACATCAAATTCCTTCCTTTCACAGGCTGAGATTTTTAGAGGGCTGAGAGACTGTAAACTAAGCAAGCATTGGTAGCATGACTCAGTAGTGGCTCGGACTATTATCTCCAGCAATTGAGAAATCAGGGGTGGATTTAGGGAATATTTCTTTTAGGGCGTGGTATGTATGTAAGAAACAAACCTTTTATTCTTCTGAAACACGTAGACAGATCTAGCGAGACCAAGTATAGGGAGCTAGGGTGTTATATAGGTTTATCGTCGGTTTTCCGCGAAGGTTGGGGTGCTGTTGAGCACTGAAGGTTAGTTGATATTGCGTGGGTGCGACCTCGAAGTAGTTACTCCGATTATTTCCGTTTGAGGGAGGAACCGAGGCTCCCGCGCAGGCCTCGAATTGGCCTGGTCCAGAGAAAAGTCCATAATCTTATACAGTTGGGGAGCAAGGGTCGGGTGATCAACTTTTAGTTTTCATAGATGTGCATGGGGACCCTATTATCATCATAGGATGCAACGGTTAATCACCCAACAGACTAGCCCGCTATGCGAGGGGTGAATACAAAGCCGGGTAAGCCAGCGCTCGCCATTAAAGGCCACTCATCCAGCCCAGTGGCCAGGCAGCCCATTAGAATGGGGTGAAGCAGGTTGTTAAAACCCATCACCACAAACAGGAGCTCAGAGGGGAGGGGGTTGTCCCCTCTCCCTAACCCTTATCCGGGATGACTGGGTGAGAGGAAGCTGGTCGTTGTCTATCCTGCAAAATTAGAGACCGACCATAGAAGGTTGTATAGAAAATGAGCAAGCAGGGTAAGAAGGCAGGGTGTCAGAAAGGAAAGGAGACTAAGCTGGGGCCGAACGGGACGCTGAGTACGTAAAGCAGTTATGTAGAACCGTTGCCACTCCTGGGGCTGTGCTCATTTTTGCTATACTTATTTAGTTGATAGTCACCTAAGAGTGCAAGAGCCAGTAGTTCTTTTTAGATTTTTTTCGTCTTTATCTTTGACTGTTGCTTCAGTTTGTGCATTGATTAAAAACTCCGGCTGGGCTTCTTCAGTCATGGTTTGTAATCGTTCACGGAGATCCAAGGTGCAAAATGGGTTGTTCTTGGTCATTTATTTTTTTTCATTTTGTGGTTTGTTTATTTGATCAAGAATAAAGGTATCCATAGCCAAAATATAATAGATTCAGCAGCTCTGCCCATGGGAGCTTTACTTTGACACCAACAAAGGATCGGCGCTCCTGGAACCTCTTATGTACCCTGGCCGATACCTCTAATACGGGTGGTACCACCCTGCGGGAACTCCAGACCAGGTCGACGCATGGCGCGTTGGGCTAGTCAGGGAGACGGATCCGGCTATTGCCAATAAGATTAATAGGCAACAGAGAGGGATGCCAATGAAAGTGCAGAGAAAGAGAATCTTAGCTCCTAGGAAAAATATCGCCTTCTATAAAAGGGTCGACTTCGAGCATTGGAAGGTAAATGAGCAATTGGGCCTTCAGACACAGATGAGGGATGGGTTGGTCCGAAATTGATGCGTTTGGATCGTTCTCTTGAATTAGGGTAGGAGCCTTTTTGAGGTTGGTTCGGGTAAGACCAAGGATGTCTTACCCTTCTCCTGGTTGCCTAACGCGGAAAGAAGTGATCTGAAAAGGAGGAAACTACTGCAGCATTTGGGTAGGAGGGGTAGGAGTATTTTTTTTTCTTGTAGGACTTCGATCTGGTAACAGACTGCAGGGAAAATTGACATAAAATAAGGCTTTAGGCTACAAATAAATTCTACTAAAACAAAAGAAAGCAATCAAAAACTCCGACAAGAAATAATAAAAGAAAGGGAAGCAAAGAAAAATTTAAAAAGAGGGAAGCTCAGGTGCCTGAACATGGACATTTTTTGGTGGGGGGGGGGATGCATTTGGTGACTGCTTACAAGGACATAAGTCGCCGTAATTATCTCATTGCATAATGAGGAGAGGTTGATGCTGGGGCCCTCTTTGCCGAACAATGAGCTGAAGGCGGTGTCACTTTCGAGGACTTATCGGGGGAGATTTGGCTCGCCATGAGACTTTTTTCTCCCTCCGCGCCACCTCGAAACTTTAGGCAGGCGATGTCTCTCCTTTGGAGGATCTAGTCTTCGAGTCGCCAGGCTAGCACTGGGTGTGGGCGTAGGAGCCGAAGATCCTTTAGTGCTGTCCTCCTCTCGATGGGGCAGCTTTAACAACCCGGAAACATGGTATCATGACTTACCTTCACAGGTGTTGCCTCGTGTGAGTCTAACGACTCGGTGGTGGCGCGCGGCCGTTTCGCCTTACGGAAAACGGCCATTCTGGGCGAATGGATGGAGCTCTGGTTTTAGCCGAGGGTGTGTATGAACCTTTTGGGTCATCTGTACCAAGGAAGCGCCCAGGGAAAGAGGAACCAACAGAAGGGTTCTGAATGGGCGTGGAAGCGACCGTGCTCGTAGGCTTGGAGGGGCCACGAGCAGAGGGTGCCGTTTTTTTAAATTCAGCCATAAGACGTCCCAGGCAGCGGCGGGCGTGCCAGGACCAAGTCCTTACCCGCAAGAAATAAGAGATGATCCTGTGCCTGAACGGCCAGGATTTCGTTCTCTAGGAGATACGCACCACATTGTTTCGAAGAAGCGGGGTGCGGCTGTCCGCAATTGACACACTTGGCCATAGATGATAGGAACATATCATATACGGCCTTGGAGCAACTTCAGACTTCAGATAAGCCAGACTTTGCGCGTCGACAGGAGCGACTAGTATGGCCGAAGCGGTGACACTAATAGCACCTCCACGGCAGTGGCCCGAATTACTTCACGCGGTAGGTAGAGATACCAACCGGCACGCACCGACTTAAGGAGCCTGTCACGGTCGAACGTGACGAAGAGGGTAGGGGTTGGTCTCGAGGCCCCTTCCTGTTTTCTCATAACAGACATAACACGTTCAACCTTGACCATTCCATGGTCGGCCAGCTCTAGGGTAATGGTAGTCCACGAGTTCCATCATATAAACCGCTCTTTTCACGAAGTTAATGGATGAGTGCAGCACACACACTGGAGGGGCCATTAAGTGTCCGAAGGGCACAAATCATGGCAGCCTTGGAGGGTTCCGACGTAGTGGCTAGAAGGCTCTCGTCCGAGAAACGGTTCATCTTCGACTCTCTACCAACCAAACTAGCTATTACTCTCCTCTGATAGAACATGTTGCCCTTGGCCAACATGCTGGCATCAGTGGAGCGAATAACTAAAATCGCTTGAAGCCAGCGGGTTAAAAAAAAGCCAGGTAGGCTCTGAATGAGGTGTTTGTTGCCAGATCATACATAGGAGTAATACATAGGAGAAAATCTTACTTAATCGAGTTGCAGCGTGGAAGACGATCGACGGCATCAACGTAAACAAACATTTTCAAAACAATAACTCTACTGACCGATGCCAGTAAACCTCAATCCTCACTGCTTTCCAACATCTTAATCAACCTTAGAGCAAATCAGAACCACTTAGTAACCTCAGGATCTGCCACAACGATACAACCTCACGACCAATGCGCTTTTCACCAACTGCCGGTGAACCGGCGTTGTTTCTTCCTTCTCAGCTGGGCCAGACAGCTCATTCCAGAATTGCATAACCACAACATTCTTTGGTGGGCTTCCCTATACCTCCCCTCCCCTTGGTCTTAAGATCATTAATCAGGCCGAAAATTAGTAACTTAAGAATAACCTTTACCAAGAATAACTCAAAACCTTGAGACTAAGAAAAAATTAAGGGACACTTAAGCAACATAGTCTTCCTTCTAGGAGCTCTTGCGAGCCGAGTGGATGCGGCGTTGGTCTCCCAACGTCGCGGTACCAGATTCGATCCTGGCATGAGCGGAGATAAACGTCAGCGTACGTAGAAATCTGGCTATCCAAGCACTTTCGAACTATATTTGCAAGTTCATTTTCAAGGGAAGGCATGAAAATGGAGAAGACAACTTTATATAGGGTACAAAGATATACGAAGGGAACGCCCATCACATAGCACAAACCAATGAAAAAAACACAAAAACAAGACAGAAAAATACCAAGAAAAAGAACAATAGGCAATTAATAACAGACACGCATTCTTAAAACGATATACACACAACAACGCCATGTATATGAGAGAGAAATTTGACGCGAATGAGCAATGACACAAGAAACAGGAGTTTTTTAGGGGTGTGTGTATATATATATATATATATATGAAAAACTCACAAAGTATCACGTGAGGGTAGCAAATGAATACAATGTCCCGCAGGAAAAAAATGAAAAGGTGTTTCCAAGTACTTTCGAACTTTATTAAGTTCCTTATCAAGGATAACTACAAGAAATAATATTATATTAGAGGTATATATACGAAAGAAAAGTATAAAAGACCGCTTCAAAAATAAGAAATCACCAATGAGGAAGACAGAAGGGGTAAGGTAAAGATTCACATTAAGAATTACAAGAAGCAGGTAGTAAGGTCAAACTGAGAAGACGGAAAGGGTAACAGATTAAAAGAAATGGAGATAGCCTAACGAGGGAGATTATAAGACACGAGGAGCGAAAAGTGGAGAAAATAGAATGTACATAACAGGGCAGTGACAAATTAAAAAAAAATAAATATTAAAATAAAATTGGGGCCACATAACTAAAGATTGTATATAAAAAAAAAACTAAGAACAAAAGTCAGAACTAATTTCTTTAAGTATTAATCTTTTAATTATAGTATCTACTTGGAAACACCTTTTCATTTTTTTCCTGCGGGACATTGCATTCATATATATATATATATATATATATATATATATATATATATATATATATATATATATATATATATATATATATATATATATATATATATATATATATATATATATCAGATAAGTGAAGATAAATATTATCAGTTCAATTAAAAGATTAAAAACAAATTAAAGGGCACTAACATGCGATTGGATAAAGTCTTACATGTAAAATACGGATGTACAAGGTTCAGGAAAAAACAAAACAAAAAAGCTAAGGAGAGTAAAATATGATTAAAATGCTGGGCCCTAAGTAACTAAGGTATTAAATTTTGGAGGAAAGGCCAACATCTTCCAAGAATCTTAGGCATAACATGGAGGAAATCTCCGAGACTAGAAGCAAAGGTGGGGTGAAGACCGAAGTACTTCTTTCGATGGACAGAGTATTGCGGGCAGGTGAGTAACGTGTGTTGCTCTGAGATGCGAGAATGACGCGTCTGGCAAGATGGTGGTGCCTCGCTAGCCATTAAGTGTGCGTGGGTGAGGCGACAGTGGCCGATTCGCAGGCGGCACAGCATGACTTCATGCCGTCTGGGGAGGGGGTAGGATGATGGCCACGGGAAAACAATTTTTCTTAAGTTGGAGTAGGTGAGGATGTCTATAGGAGTTCCAGGATCGCTCACATTCTTCTCTGACCAAGTTACGGATGAGAGGGATGCAGTCGTAGTGAAAGATAGGTGGTTCAGGTATGGACGGTGCAGTATGGAGGGCGACCTTCTTAGCTTTTAGGTCTGCCGTTTCATTTTCCTGGATGTTTGAGTGTTCAGGCAGCCAACAAACGATATGGAGTAAGAGCGTCCGGTCAAGGGGTGTATGGTTTCCAGTATCTCTATGGCTACAGGGTGTAGAGGGAACAGTCGCTGAAGGGAAGTCAACGCGCTCATAGTCAGAAAATATGGGAAACGGAGACCGAGGGCGCGCACGGCTATTTCGATGGCCACGAGCTCTGCTGAGGAGACAGATGCTGTAGGGCGTAGGGTAGAGCCTAAGATATGAGAGAGAAGGACCACGGCATTTCCAGTTGTGGTGAAGCGAATGTGAGTGTGTGTGTGAAGGGCCATTCTCCCACCCCTTTCCCAATACCCTCTCCCTCCCTCTATAAGAATGTGTGTATGAATGGGAATTTTTTTTCTTCTTTTTTTATATATATATATTATTTATTAGGGTTTTCATGTTTATCTAAAATGTTGTTTTTTTTCTCTCCCCCAGCTATTTACAATTTGATATTGCTTTTTCGATAGTCCACTTTATAATTTTGCCAAAATTCTACAAGATAATCTTTAAATTTGTAAAGAGTGGCGGAGATTGTAGGATTGGAAGTAACAATTTAAATTATTGTATGTCCCATTTGAAGGAGGAGGGACTCTATATAGCCTCAATACGTGACCAGATCGCAATATAATATTATATCGAGCTCGGAGGCGGCAACCTTTTTGGTAAGACCTAGCCCTCTTTTTGTGAATACTCGAGTGGCAGCCGGCAGGACTTCCCCCCAGGGGTAAAACGTGAGGCCTTTATTGTATTGGTAAGTACAAGTGTGGTCACTAGACCTCCTTGTACGATTTTGAATGGTTTCGTTACCAGTGTGCTTAATAGGTCTCTTTTGTATTGTTCGTTAGTTGTTTAGATATAAAATTTTGTTTGGTAATAAAATAAAATTTTTGTATGAATCTTTTTGCTAGTATTCATAAGTAGGATTTATTTAATTTTTTTTAATGTGTATATATAGTAAAATTATCCATAACCCTATATTTTGAGAACGAGATTTTTTGAAGGTTTGAATAAGATTTTTTCTTTTAGTTCGGTTGTCACCTAAGTAGATTTAATTTTTTTATCAAAGTTATTTCTAATAATTCCTTTATAATATCAAAAAAATAAAATGGTAAAGTTCAGAAATAAATATATGTATTGAAATTTTGTGACTTTTTTAAAACTAAAAGAATTACAAATGTGAAGTTCAGAAAATTTATTAAAATTTGGCATGAAAATTATTATAGAAGATTTAGATGGAGAAAAGAAAAGAGAATCATGATAGGCCGCAGGGCACAGATCGAAAAAGAAGAAGAAGAAGAAGAAGAAGAAGATGAAGATGAAGAAGAAGAAAAAGAAGAAAAGGGTGTTCAGGGTGTTAAAATAATGATTCTATAAAGGGAGTTAAAAAAGGCGGTTAAGATTAACAAATAAGGCCGTAGGCCACACCCCCGCAGGGGTGCCTGTGTAACCAAGCTCTTCCTGTTAAGGAAGAGAACAGCGACTTGTCTATCTATATTCTTGTGTGTCTATAAATACGTAACGAGATCTCTTGTAAATATTTACCCCATATTTTTTGTAAGTAAAGGAATGTACATACAATCCGTTTCATTTCTCCCTCGATTTCTCACGTCCAAATTAGTGTAGGAAGCGGGTTGGAACGATTGAGATTAGAGTATAGATTTTGGGCCCGCTGCATTTGGCGCCCGAATAGGGACGTGAGATCTCGAAACCGGGAGCGGGACAGGATTGAATTGCAGTCCACACCAAATTAAAGTGACAAGTAGTTTGGTTGATTTCCCCCTTTTTCTATCATTTTACTAATTCGGGAAAATGGCTTCTGTGGAACAAGGCATCCATGATGAGAGTCTGAAACTGAGGCTGGAGTTGAAGCAGAAAGAGGAGGAATGTATGATGTTGGGGAGCGTGATTGAGGGATTGAAGAGTGATATGATGAGTGTGGATGAGAAGACAGAGAGGATGAGGAAAGAAATGGACGAAAGACAAAGGCAGGTCGACCAAAGGATGCACGACCTGCATGGCATGATGAGGGGGTTAGGACCGGCACCAGGACCCTCGACCCTGACACCTTCCCCGACCGAAGGGGATAAGACTAATGGGATCAATAGGAGTGTGTGTGAGTTTAGAGAGGATAGGATAATTGCGAGTGATAAGGACGGAGAATGGAAGAGAGTGGGGCGTAAGAGAGGAAGGAAGACTGAGTCAAAGGGGAAGGATCGGTAGGTGAGAGGAAAAAGTGTGGATTCATTGTACTCAGATGAAGGATAGAGTGATGGCGTGATTGGTGAGAGCGAGAGCAGCTCAAGTGAGAGTGAAGTGAATTTGGGAAAGTGTATTTTGATAAGGGAAGTGCCAAAGGTAGATAAGATTAGGTTGCATGGTGGGAAGAGTGTGGAAGGATTCTTCGGGGAATTTGAGCGGTATTGCAAGCTCAAGTACCCAGAGAATAAGGGATACTGGCTGAATGTTTTAAGGAAGTGTTTGCATGGAAAAGTATTATAGTTTTTCCGCGTGATCACGAGTGTGGGTGAGCCAAGGTATGAGGTGGTGAAGGAGAGACTGATTGGGCAGATGAAACGAATGAAAGAGAGTGTGAAGTATAAAAGGGTGAATGAATTTGAGAAGGCTCGAATGGGGAAGAGTGAAAGTGTGAACATGTATGAACATAGGCTTGAACGTATACCGAGAAAGAGGTATGGTGATGATGATGTGAATAAATCTAAACAATTGATGAGAAAGTTCCTTGATACGGTCCTGTGAAAGGTAAGTGAATGGCTAAATGGGAAAAGAAAGGAGAATGAGGCTGATAAGTGAACGATTGATGTGGGAGGATGCGTTGGAACTCTTGGATGATGAGTGATTTGATGAGGAAAGAGATTTAGACGAGGATGGATGGTACAATGTGAATGTCGGGGGTAAGAAGCCCAGGAGCTTTCCTCCACCACAGCAGTTTGTCAGGTATCAGGATGCCCTAAGGGCTGTGACAGTTGGGGTAATGTCGAGCTTCCTGGGCCGGCAGACTGGATGGGCGAATCGAAGGGGACAGATGAGTGGTAAGCGCGTGAATGGGTATATGAGGGAGCAACCGAGGTTTGTCCCAGCGAATGATAGGTCAAATCGTGTGAAAAAGATTGTAGAATGTCGTAGGTGTGGAAGGAAGTGTCATATGTTGGCGGAATGTAGGTGGACGTCTGGTGCATGTTTTGGGTGTGGGAATAAGGGGCATATGATAGAGGAGGGCCAGGAAAGTGTGAAAGAGTGTTTTGAATGTAAAGAAAGAGGTCACTTGAAGAAAGATTGTCCGAAGTTGAATGGTGGAGCAAATGCTGGGGGAGTGGTAGATATATGGAGGGGATGGGGCCTTTTTTGTTATAATTTATTTATTAATTCTTGACTCATCTTGCTTTTCTTTTCTGCAGTTATCAAATCTTCTTGACTAAGTTTCCCTTTTCTTTTGAATTGGCCTTTCTTATATCTTTATTCATTTTGTGCTTGTTTCATATTGCTTTCCTCTCGATTTTCTTTTGCTGCAGGTTGGTTTATCGAATTTTCTTGTTTTAAGTGAATTTCCTTTTTCTTTAAGTTGGCCCTTCAAACGTTTTCTTCCAATTTCCTTGTTGGCTTCCGTATTCTTCTAGAGTTAGTCCTTCAAACATCGTTTTATTTCTTAAACGATTTCATAAAATTTATTTGGACGCGCTGAGATTCGAACGAGGTACCTCTTGATTCCGTTTCCGATGTTCATGCCACACGACTGGCTGAGTCCGTTCTTTTGTATGTTAATTTTTTCTGCTATTTATATTATCGAGTTGGAAGGAATTTATCTTATACATTTCGCACCCCTACAGATAAGCATGTGGTAACTGCGGAAAGGCTGGTCATTATGAGAGAATGTGTCGTGACCAGATGAATGTATGTTGTTACTGTGCGATGGAAGGACATTCGAGTGAAAAGTGTTGGATTAGGCTGAGAGCGCAAGGTGTAAATGGAAAGTCTGAAGTGGGAAACTGAATTGTAAGAGGTTACCTGGTGAAGTATCCTCTGGGTGCATGATTGCGAGTAATGTGTTGGTAAGTTTGTCTAGCGTGAAACTGCTGTTTGGTAGGAAGTATGAGTGTCTGAGAGTGAAGATTAAATTGAATAGGATTGAGTGTTGGGCTTTGATAGATTCTGGATGCAAGACGAACTTGGTATATAAGGATGTGTATGACAAGTTGAGTGAAAAAGCCTTCCTGCCTGAGTGTAAATGTAGTTTGGTAGGGATTGGTAGTATGAGAGTGCCTGTAATTGGAATGATAAGGTCAGCTGTTCGAATGCATGGTATGTTGATGAATGAGTGTGAATTCTCTGTGATTGATAAGGTGAGTAATGAGTATGGTGTAGTTTTGGGGTATAATTTTATGAAAGTGAATCGTATGGTTGTGCATCCTGCGAGTGATCAGATTGAGAGAAAGATTGGTAAAAATGGGGTGTATAAGTTGCATGTAGGGAAAGATGGTAGTGTTTTGAGGAGTGTGTTAACCGGTATAGAGGTGACTGCTATCGAGAGTGTAAGGCTTGTGAAGGGTGAAAGGGTGTCTGTTAGAGTGAGTTGGAGTAAGGATGTTAGTTTGAATGTAGGGGAGAACACTGTGATATTGGATGGAAAGGATGCGTGTTAAAAGGTAAGGCGTGTTGCTTGTGTGTTTGATGGCTTGATGAGAATGAATGATCATTTTGTATGTGTACAGGCAGACCTCAATGTGAAGGGGTAGGTGAGGGGAATCCAAGTCGGAGATGTACTGGGTCACCTCTTCACTCTCAATGAGGTAGGTATGGATGATAGTACGGATGTCAGGGGGAATGTTGCAGGTGAAAAGACGTGTGAATGGACGTAAAATGAAGTGCAAAGAATGGTGGAATTGGATGAATGTTTGACTGAGTATGAAAGGGAGGATGTGTATCGAATGTTGTTTGAACGAAAGGGGGTCTTCAGTAAGGGCGATCTAGATTTCGGGGTTGCGAAGCTCCCGGAATTCAAGATTATCCTGAAGGAGGACTCCCCAATCTATCAGCGGCCGAGGCATTTCCCACATCCGGTTGCTGATGAGATTGAGAAGCAGTGTGTAGAATTTGAGCAATTGTGGGTGATTGAAGAGAGCGAGAGTGCATGGAATAGTCCAATTGTGCCTGTATGTGAGCTGGATGGAAGATTGCGTATGTTTGTGGATTATCGAAAGGTGAATGAAAGGACTGTGAAAGAAAGGTTTCCGATTGTGAGGGTATGGAACGTACATACTCAAATGCCGTCAGACAATCGTGGGAACGAAAGAAATTTGTCGTTTGAGTTGACCTTGGTCTCCTCTCTCCCCCCCCCACCCTTCCCCCAACTGGCAACAGGAAGTCGGACGAAAAGAACGCCTATCTCACAAAGAAGCTTAAATCTTATTTGCCTTCTTTATGATAGCATGGAGATTGTCCAGAAGGCGCTGCGGTAAGCGAATTGTCGTGAATGGAATCTCTTTTTCGATTCCCCACAATCCTCGGTATAAATAATATCGCCGTCCATCTCTCTACAGCAGTGTCCCAAACCAACTCGCGTAATCCTCACGTTGAACGAGAGTCGTTGCCGTAACGTATTGACTGCTAACGCGCCGTTGAGGTCAACCTGGTCGCTGTCTCAAAATTGTTCCTGGAAGTAAATCCCGCCCCGCAGAGTCTGTGACTAGAAGAGTACGCTCTGTTGCTCAACGTAACTTGAGTAAGAAAAGGAACAGCCAAATAGTTACTGGAAGTTACTATTGTTAGTGTCACATCCAGTTAGGAGTGAACTAACCGGAACTGCAGCCAGCAGCCCCGAACCCGTCGTCTTATCCCCCCTCTCCGCGAGAACTCGTGTTAACGCCACCCGAACTACATCATCTGGACCTCAGTAGTCGTCTCTCCAATTCATCAATTAATGGTAATCTGTAAACCCAGTGTCCCTGTATTCTTAAATTACCTAATTAATTAACCGTGATTGATACTCCCATTGAGTCAATATAAATCTATACGCTTAACGTCAGTGTTTACTATTTAATCCTTAATTTTGCCTGTTAACTATTGCTAATTATTATATTTGTGTAAAGTAAAGTTTATTTTGAGTACGTGTGTTTATTTGTGGCTCCTCCCTTTTGACGTACCCTTGTCAAGACTTTAATTAAGCATACCTTCAGCTAATTTATTTAACCTGTATTTTGCACTCTTAGAATTCAACAATCACAAACCTCTCCCCAGTAACAAGTGGGAAATTTTATCGTGAGAATCCTGGCTACGGCACAAGACACCACTAACCAGCTTTCGCCCGTTCAGTAGGAATTAAAGCCTACCTATACATATATATATATGATCGTCCAGATCAAGGACTAGAACAATTATTGGACCAGACTATGAGCAATTCTACGACACCGATGTGTGTGGTATCTGAGTGTGTGTATAGTATGCATGGGGTGGAGTGGTTTACGAAGCTGGATCTGGCACGGGGGTATTACCAGATACCCATTGCTGAGGAGAGCCGGCCGGTAAATGCCTTCTTTTCCGCAAAGAGGCATTACCAGTTCCGGAACCTCAGCTTTGGGTTGGCTAATGCTCCCGGAGCCTTCCAGCGGGCAATGAATGTTGTGTTGAGTAAGTTTGCGAGTAAGAATGTAATTGCGTTTATAGATGATATTTTGATTATGACTGAGACTTTTGAGGAGCATATGAGATTGGTAAATGATGTGTTGAGAGCGTTGGAGAGTGTTGGTGTGAAGGTGAAAGTGGCGAAATGTGAATGGTTTGCGAAAGAAGTGGAATTCCTTGGGCACATGGTGAGTGAGAATGGGTTGCGAAAATCACCGAAGTATGTTGAGAAGATGCGAATGTTTCCTAAACCGGTGACTGTGAAGCAACTGGTCGTTTTGGGGTTTGATTGAGTTCCAGCGAAAGTTTATACGTGATTGTTCTGGTGTGAGTAAGCCTCTGACTGAATGGATGGGCAAGAAAGGTAGTACGGTTGTCAAGTAGAATGATAAAATGAATGAGGCGTATGAGAGACTAGAAGAGGCAGCGGCTGAAGATGTTGAATTGGCTTACCCAGATTATAGTGTCAATGCTAAAATGCTTGAATTGTATACAGATGCGAGTGGGTATTGTATGTGAGGTTTTCTGATGCAAGAGTAGAGTTTGAATGGAGAGAATTTCAGGCGAATAATTGTGTATGTATCCAAAGCTATGAATGTTGCAGAACGAAAGTATTCGACTGTGGAACGAGAGTTGGCTGCGATAAGATATTGTTTGAAAGTGTTGCGTCCGTTTTTGTATGGTGTGAGGTTTGTGATCAAAACAGATCATCAACCTCTTGTGTATCTGCAGCTCATGAAGTGGGCTGATAAGAGGATTGCAAGGACTTTGGAAAATTTGAGTGACTTTGACTATGTGATTGAGTATGTGCCTGGTGAACGGAATGGAGTGGCTGATTTGATGTCAAGGTATCCTGGTACGAATGATGAAAATGTGTGTGAAAGTGAGTGATCCTGAGTATTTGCCGAAAGGGATTATCAATGGAAAGGAGAGTAAGGGTGGTGGTGATTCATTGTTTGAGAGTGTATGGAATGGTTTGCAAGATTTGAAGTGATGAAATAAATGTGAGAGTGCCCGATAGTGTGGATCACTTAAGGAAGGAGGTAATGAGTGAAGTATGTAGGAAGCTTGAGAGTATTGGTATGGCAAGGGTGCGGAACTTTATGAAAGAATTGAGAGCGATGTGTATGCCAGGGGTCCCGCCGTTTCAGGAAGTGTTGATTGCAGTGAGTCGTTTGTATGGAGTGATTGTTTATGTGCACTTTGGTGGTGAGAGGCCGATTGTATACAAAGATGAGAAGGTGAAGGGTTTGAATGTTAATGTGGTGCATCCGCAGTGTTTGAGCGGTGTTCATTACAATTGGGTGATTGAAAAGTGTTCGTATATGAGGGAAAATAATGATTGTCTGGATTGAGATGAGTGTGTGGTGAGTGATAAGAACATGGTGTACCTGATATGATGGAAGCGAGAGTGAAAGTTGGTGAAAGGTTCTTTTGTGGCTTGATTAATACTGGTGCGCAAGTGTCTTTAGTGAACGAGAGGATTCTGAGTAAGTATGATGAGTTTAGATGTTGCGAGCGTAAGCCTGTAAAGTTACGGATAAGTGGATTGGGGAATTGAATGATAGTGGCATGGGAACAGGTTAGTCTGAGAGTGAGTTTGGGCAGTGGTGTGAATGTGAAGCATGACTTTGTGATTTTGAAAGATGAGCAAATGCCGTATTGTTTCTTGCTTGGTGTGGACTTTATGAGATTGAATAATTTGTCTTTGGATGCTGATAAGGATTGTGTTATGAAAGGTGAATTTGAGATGAGATTGAATGAGTGTGCGAAGAATGTTGTAAAATTTTGCGGTATGATCGAATTGGTCATGGATGATGAGAATGAGATTTTAAGTGATGATGATATTCTCGAGAAGCAAGAGATGTGTCCTTTTTTCAGTGAGTTGAAGAGGTGTGTGATGATGCGTGTTGACTTGAATGAATGACCTGAGTGTTTGAGTGGTTTTAAAAGGTATGCTAAGAATTTTTGTTGTTTGTATGGATATTTTATATTTTGTGAGGCATATAAAGGATGGGGATGATATGTATGTACCTGTGATGTCTTTGGTCGGTATGATTGGTCTGGTGAAGGTTGTGCATGATAATTATGGGCATATGGGTAAGTATAAGTTGTGGGAGTGTATGAAGGAGCGTGTATTCCATCCGTTTCTGAGAACTGTTGTGAATGATGTTGCGACTACGTGTGAAAGCTGTCAGAAGCGAAAGGTGCAAGCAAGGTGTGCAAGTGAAACCGCCGATGTTAAAAGTTGATACGAAATAACCGTTTGAGATGGTAGTAATTGATTGTGTGTCTTTACCGCGTACAAGTGCTGGGAATGTTGGTATGATTGTTATGGTTGATCATAAAAGTAAGTTTGTGTATGCGGGCCTGTGAGAGATAAAAGGAGTGTGACTGTTGCGCGTGTGGTTGAGCAGTTTTTTCCTATGTGTATATGGAAGCCTAGGAGATGTCTGAGTGATAATGGGCCTGAGTTTGCGAGTGAGGGGTTTGAGCAAATGTTGAGAGAGAATGGTGTGGAGCATGTAAGAACGACTCCGTATGTTCCGTCTTTGAATGGGTTGACTGAACGTACAATTAGGACCTTGTGTGAGATGTTGAGAATGATGAGTACGACTTTGAATGACTGGGATGAATGGATGAGTAGTGTTATGAGCGTATAATTTGACGGTGCATAGTGCAACTGGAGTGTCCCCGTGTCAGTTTGCTATAAATTTTGAAAGGCGAGTGAAAGATAGGTTTCGTTTGAGTGAAAGTGAGCTGAGTGTATGGCGTGAGACGCATGAAAGGTTTCGTTCGTTTGAAATTGGTGCAAAAGTATTGAAGGTAAAAGAAGTAAAAGGTAGGTTAAATGTGTCGAAGATGAGTGAAAAGTTTGAAGCACCGTATAGAGTTGTGAGAGTCTGGGAGAATGGTGTGACATATGTTTTGGAGAGTTTGAATGAAGGTGCAACTGAGAAAGTGCGGGCTCATCAGAGTCAGTTGAGGAGGTGGAGAGAACCTCCTGACTACCTGGTGAGCCATCCGGTGTATGAACTGTGCAGAGAGAGAGAGAGAGAGAGAGAGAGAGAGAGAGAGAGAGATAAGGTGCATGTTGATGAGAAGGGAATGTGATAGTATGGATCTGTCTAGGAAAAAGCTTGTCTTGGTCTCGAGGAGTAGAAAGCGTACAAAGAAGATTAAAAAGTGAGAATGCAAGTCTTTCTGATATAGGGAAGCTTGAGAGAGAGATTGAGTGTTTGCATAAGCAGGTGAGTGATTTGGCTGGTGTAAGTAGATGAGTGAGTGAGCTGCCTGTGCCTGATTTTTCCGGTTTGGGGAACAGTATGAATGATAGTGTGTTTAGGCAGAATGAGTCTAGTGTGGCCGATTTTTCTAGTTTTTCGAATGGTAAAGGTAGAGGTGAGTTTGATGGGGAGAATGAGCATGTGACTGAGATTTCTGGCTTTTGGTGGGAACCAATTGAAGGGGTTTCCGGTGTAGCCGTTGAGAGTAGAACGAATGTGAGGGATTTGTCTGTTTCGCAAGAGTGCACCTTAAGTTCGATGAGAGCTATGAGTGAGGACTGATGAATGGGGGTATGAAGAGTGAAGGTTCTGAACGGAATAGTATGAAAGAATTCTGTCGAGAGATGGGAGACTGGTAATGAAGGCTAAGAGTATGGTGGACGAAATGATCGATAGTGACGAGGAGACTGACAGGACGACTGACGAACAACCCCGTAAGATTACTACGCATAGTCAGGGACCAGTAGCCGAGTGTGAATGGGTGCAGAAGGGTGCGATTGAGTATAAAAAGTACCGTGAGGAAAGATTGAGAGTGAATTGTGAATGACTGTGATCGAATGGCCTAAGGAAGGAGGGGTGTGGTGTAGCGAATGTGAGTGTGTGTGTGTGAAGGGCCATTCAACTGCCCCTTTCCCAATACCCTCTCCCTCCCTCTGTAAGAATGTGTGTATGAATGGGATTTTTTTCTTATATATATATATATATATATATATATATATATATATATATATATATATATATATATATATATATATATATATATATATATATATTATTTATTAGGGATTTCATGTTTGTCTAAAATGGGGTTTTTTTCTCCCCTAGCTATTTACAATTCGATATTGTTTTTTCGAAAGTCCACTCTATAATTTTGCCAAAAATTCTACAAGATAATCCTTGAATTTGTAGAGTGGCGGAGATTGTAGGATTGGAAGTAACAATTGGTATTATTGTATGTCTCATTTGAAGGAGGGGCTCTATAAAGCCTCAATTTCGACCGGATCGCAATATAATATTATATCGAGCTCGGAGGCGCCAACCCTTTTTAGTAAGACCTAGCTTTTTTTTGTGAACACTCGAGTGGCAGCCAACAGGACTTCACCCCAGGGGTAAAACGGGAGGCCTTTGTTGTATTGTTAAGTTCAAGTGTTGTTGCTAGGCCTCCTTGTACGATTTTGAATGGTTTCGGAACCAGTGTGCTTAATAGGCCTCTTTTGTATTGTTCGTTAGTTGTTTTGATATAGAATTTTGTTTGGTAAAGGATAAAATTTTTGTATCTATCCTTTTGCTAGTATTCATAAGTAGGATTTTGGGGGGGAATTGTGTATATATAGTAAAATTATCTATCTATATTTTTGTGTGTCTATAAATAAGTAACGAGATCTCATGTAAATATTTATGAGGGGGTGGGGGGCTCTTGAAGGTCGTCCCTAATTATGGGGGAACCTTGAAGGTAATCGTGAAGACAACCCAAGAGCCTTGGAAGAGGGACGCTGGTTGCCAGTAATGGTGATGGATTACCGAGTTATCGCGTAATCTTTTGGCGAGGACTACGGTTGATACAGATGCTCCAGTTCTTTTGCGATGCCCTTTCTTATTTCCCCCGAGAGTGATTTGTTGATTGCTATAGGGTGCCCTAAGCCGAGGGGCGGTCTTATTCTAGCGACAGGGTCAAATAGCCCGGAGGATGGGGATAGACCACACTAGGGTATAACACCGGTATTTTGCGAGTTATATAATCGCGAGGAATTGCGATTAACGAGGAGAAAGCGCAACGGTTGTTTTCCCCATTAATAAGGCCTTGAAGCAGGGAGATTCAGGAACGTCAGGATATTGAAGTCGCTAAAGCAAAAATAGAATTATTATTGAACTAGATCTTATTGAACTTTACGAAAGTTCTTTAATGAAGTTTTAAGTTCTAAGGTCTGTCATAAATTAAGTTCGACGTCAAGTGCGGGCAAAGTCTAAAGGAGGCCGGACGAATAAAGCCTTTATGAGTTACACCTTAATGTCTGCGTTATGTACACGACTATATACAAAGATGAATTACGCAAATCCGAGAGATCGGACTGAACGATCTATAGCGTGATATATTGCCATATAAAAATAATAGTAATCTTGTCTTTTGTTCTGGCTTCACACCGCTTATATATTCAATTTGAGCCACGCCCTACAAGTTTCCGTCTAATTAAGCCACACCTCCCTCTTATGTGCCGGTCTGTTGATTGGTCTGTATTAACATAACTCGACTTTTGATTGGCTACTGCCGAACATTACATTTTGATAAGGGAGGCACTCCGACTATTGGGTAAAATTCTCTGTGGGCGGTGGCATGTTGCCATGGAGACAGCTTCCTTATTTGATTCTATTTACTTAATCGTGATAAGTATCCGGTTTATTCTGGATTTTGCTTTTATTATAATGTTTGCCTAAGATTGCCTCAGCCAACTCTAACAGAGATAACTGTGCCCCGTTTACTGTCGTGTGACATTCTCGTAAACGGCGCTAACTTTACCTTGCTCTCTCTCTCTCTGTACTTTATGTGTGTGGCGACTCTCGCGGGTGTCTTATTTGGACGTACACGCCGGTCGCTATTTACCAAATTTGGATTTCTACATTTAATATGCTATTTTCTTAGGTTAACAATTGTTATAGATTATTAAATCCTACCTTAATTGCTATATGTAGCATTCAACCTGCATTTTTACTCGCTACAGCTAATAAACATTTACAACGATTCATTTATTTTATTCGCTACTTTGGATGGGAGCTGTCTACTTTAATTACACATTTATAGTTCTTCCTATACTGGTACCTCGTGACGACTTTGCGTCTGAATATCACCAACTTCGCGATATGAACCTTATTAAATTTCACCTGGTGTACACTTTTTATTTTTATTGACACACAGTCTTATAATTTTAGGCTAAATATTATTCATTTAACACTTAGCTATTCGCCTTACAATAATAAATATATATGTTGTCTTTAGCGAACTTAATCCTTCTTCCCGCTCGCGATGAGGTACGTTCCTCTTGCGGCTCCTCTGCTCTAGGCAAAGGGCCAGGACCAGGGCTTTCGGTCCCCCTTCCAGTTGCGGGTTCCATTTCCCCAGCAGGGTCGGGTCTCGGCCTCTTCTGGCCGGCCCGGGACACCGGGATACTCCGATCGCCGTCCCGAGTGTCCTCAATTTCCTGGGGGTAATTGTGTCGGTTTCAACCGGTTAATTGAGATGGTGTCCATCCTTCCGTCCGGGAATTGTAGTGTGAACACCTTACTGCCGCGTTCAAAAACCATGAAGGGGCCCACATAAGGCGCCTCAAGAGGTCTTCGAACACGGTCTATTCGCACCCACACGTGTGATGATTTGACCGCAAAATTAGGCATCATTCTTTTGTAGTATCCCAACATTCCCAAGTAACGACGCAGTCTTTTAGAGTCTCTTGGCTTTAGCATTTACTCAATTTCCCGTATTTTGGGGGCAGGAGGACATATGCCTTTTTGCGAGATTTGATGGCCCAGGAACGTGATTTCCTCTTTCGCGAACTCGCATTTTTCTAAGGAAATCCTGAGGCCTCTCTGTGATCATTTTTCCATGGAGATGATCTGCGAATTTTTAGATCCGTGGTAATGGATATCGTCTATATATATGTATACAAACCTCAACCCATAGAATATATTATTCATAAATCTTTGAAAGGTACTGCTCTCATTGCGAAGGCCAAATGGTAATTTTATGTATTGCCACAAACCAAAGGGGGTGGTAATCGCCGTCTTTTCGACGTCAGTCGGGCTCATTGGAATCTGGTGATATGCCCTTACGAGGTCCAATCTCGAAAAGATCTTTTTTCCATGGAGATGATCTGCCAGGTTTGGGATCCGTGGCAACGGATATCGGTCGGGCTTTGTAATGGCATTTAGAACTCTACATATAGTCTCCGACCATCCTGTACTCACCGGGAGTCTTCTTGGGTACCAAATGTATCGGTGAGTCCCACGGTGACTTCGATGACTGGATTATTCCTTCTTTTAAAAGATCTTCGATTGTTTCCTTTGCTACTTTCAGCTTTTCCGCCGTCAATTGCTTAGGCCGCGCAAATGTAGGTGGCGCACTGCCAGTGTCAATATTATGCTCCACTGACTGGTCCATTGCTGGGACCGTTTGAGCGGGAGCTGGTCCATACAGTGCACCACATTTCTCCAAGACTTTCGACATGATTCGGGTAAATTTTGGAGGTCTGTTCTTATCAAAGCTATGGATAGTTCCTCAGGAGTTTGAACCACTGAAGCGAGCTTGGTGTTTCGATCCAGCAGCTTATTCCGGGCGCAATCCAAGATTAGATCGAAGTGCTTCAAGAAATCCATTCCCAGGATGGGTGCGGTGATGTCTGCTACAACGAAATACCATTGAAATGACCTTCTTAAACTTGGATTGGCCAAATCCGCCCTCATTTAAATCCGCGTGGATTTTAATCTTCCCGCCGTTTGCGTTTGAAAGATTTATGAAACTTTCTTTGATGTTGCTGTTATTAGCAATGTTGGCTGGGATGATTGAAACACTCTCCCCCGTGTCAATCAGGAATTCGTACCTCTTGTTGTCGATTTTTCCGGCTAATTTGAAAACGGCCGGAATGCCCGCTGACGCAGTAGCTAGGACACGACTCCTCAGTTTTCCGGCGACGATGGTCTAGATGAGGGCTGAATTTGTAGATCCTCCCTTTTCTTTGGCCACTTGCACCACGGCTTACACCACTTTGCAGTGTCGCCGTAATAGAGATGTGCACGACACACTATTGGCATCTGGTCCTTCCTAAAAGGACGCACGTTCCCTGGGGGGAGGTTTAATTTGCAACCATGACTTTGATTACCACTCCGCGCGCACTCGCAAATTGTTTCTCACACATTACCGTCGGACCGCACGCATTTTCCACATTATTCACATTAACGCATTGTTCTTTGTTAAAATTATTAATTCGTCCACGAGTTTACCGATTTAGGTTAACGAGAGGTCTTTTTGAGTGGAAATTATCAGTACAATGATGGGAGGTAATGACTGAATAAATTTATGCCTCACAAGTTCCTCACTTACTCCAAGCCAAGCGGCAAGTCTGCGCGCCTCAGTTCCTCTAAATTTCGCGAAGAACGGCCAGTGAAAGTCGATGAGGCTGTTATTCTTTCGAATAATTCTGGCTTAATTTTCTCGAATAGACTTACGACTTCAGCATTCAATCTCTCGTAATTTTCATCCTCGAAATGTCTGCAGGCAGGCGGTTCACTGTTTCAGGGGGTAATGAGGCCAATATTTGGTAATATTTTGTTACCTCCTTGGTGATTTTTGAATTGTAGAATTGAGCCTATATAATCCTGAACCAACCAGTCACTGCAGTGTCGTTGAATACTGGAGCTTTTAGCGCCACGGCACTTACTGACTCTGCCTCACCTTGCCTCGTCTGGTTCACTTCCATTCTCTTTCCTCAAATTCTTCAATGTTCTTCCGCTTCTCGATTTTATTGGTAGAACAACGGCGGTGGTTGCTAATAATGGACGGTTCTTAATGTAAGGTCGCCAGTTATGAGGTTGGGGGGCTCTTGAAGGTCGTCCCTAATTATGGGGGAACCTTGAAGGTAATCGTGAAGACAACCCAAGAGCCTTGGAAGAGGGACGCTGGTTGCCAGTAATGGTGATGGATTACCGAGTTATCGCGTAATCTTTTGGCGAGGACTACGGTTGATACAGATGCTCCAGTTCATTTGCGATGCCCTTTCTTATTTCCCACGAGAGTGATTTGTTGATTGCTATAGGGTGCCCTAAGCCGAGGGGCGGTCTTATTCTAGCGACGGGGTCAAATAGTCCAAAGGATGGGGATAGACCACACCAGGGTAGAACACCAGTATTTTGGGGAGTTATATAATCGCGAGGAATTGCGATTAACGAGGAGAATGCGCCACGGTTGTTTTCCCCATTAATAAGGCCTTGAAGCAGGGAGATTCAGGAACGTCAGGATATTGAAGTCGCCAAAGCAAAATTAGAATTATTATTGAACTAGATCTTATTGAACTTTACGAAAGTTCTTTAATGAAGTTTTAAGTTCGACGTCAAGTGCGGGCAAAGTCTAAAGGAGGCTGGACGAATAAAGCCTTATAAAGTTACACCTTAATGTCTGCGTTATGTACACGACTATATACAGAAATGAATTACGCAAATCCGAGAGATCGGACTGAACGATCTATAGCGCGATATATTGCTATATAAAAATAAGAGTAATCTTGTCTTTTGTTCTGGTTTCACACCGTTATATATTTAATTTAAGCCACGCCCTACAAATTCCCCGTCCAACTAAGCCACACCTCCCTCTTAAGTGCCGGTCTGTTGATTGGTCTGTATTAACATAACTCGACTTTTGATTGGCTACTGCCGAACATTACATTTTGATAAGGGAGGCACTCCGACTATTGGGTAAAATTCCCTGTGGGCGGTGGCATGTTGCCATGGAGACAGTTCCTAATCTGGCTTCTATTTACCTAATCGTGATAAGTATCCGGTTCTTTAATGAAGTTTAAGTTCTAACATAAATTAAGTTCGACGTCAAGTGAGGGCAAAGACTAAAGGAGGGCGGACGAATAAAGCCTTTATAAGTTACACCTTAATGTCTGCGTTATGTACACGACTATATACAAAGATGAATTAGGCAAATCCGAGAGATCGGACTGAACGATCTTTAGCGCGATATATTGCTATATAAAAATAATAGTAATCTTGTCTTTTGTTCTGGCTTCACACCGTTATATATTCAATTTAAGCCACGCCCTACAAATTCCCCGTCCAACTAAGCCACACCTCCCTCTTAAGTGCCGGTCTGTTGATTGATCTGTATTAACATAACTCGACTTTTGATTGGCTACTGCCGAACATTACATTTTGATAAGGGAGGCACTCCGACTATTGGGTAAAATTCTCTGTGGGCGGGGGCATGTTGCCATGGAGACAGCTTCCTAATCTGGCTTTTATTTACCTAATCGTGATAAGTATCCGGTTTATTCTAGATTCTGCTTTTATTATAATGTTAGCCTAAGATTGCCTCGACCAACTCTAACAGAGATAACTGTGCTCCGTTTACTACCGTGTGACATTCTCGTAAATGGCGCTAACTTTACTTTTTTCTCTCTCTGTACTTTATGCATGTGGCGAATCTCGCGTGTGTCTTATTTGGACGTACACGCCGGTCGCTACATATTTACCCCATATTTTTTTGTAAGTAAAGGACTGTACATAAAATCCGTTTCATTTGTCCCTCGATTCCTTACGTCCGAATTAATGTAAGAAGCGGTTTGGAACGATTAGGATTAGAGTATATATTTTCGGCCCGCTAAACAGTACCTGCATCAGATTTCGATCCATCCGTATAAATAGGTGTTTCACCGAAATGTGTGTCTGCATGCTCTTGGAACATGGCGCGTTGAGCTGCGGTTGGTATCTCATTCTTAGTGCCTCTCAGAAAAGGTTCGCGAAATTTAGCACTCCAGCGGGTCCACCGAAGTAGCGTAGGTGGTTTTTTCATAACAACAGAGAGGTGTTTAAACTCAAGTTTTTCTAAAGGTTGTGCTATCTATATGTAAGGTGTATGAATAGACGGTACGAGGGCGAATCTCTGGTGTAGCCAAGAATTCGAGCGAGTTTAGATCGCATAAGAGAGGGATCTGATATAGAATCGGAGGCAATATTCATCACGGCGAGATGAGAGAGGGAGGAATCCTGTTTCAGTACAGAGAGAGATCACAGGGAAAGACTTAAATGGTCCTGTAGCAAGGCGGAGACCTCTGTGATGTAGTGAGTTGTTTATTCAGTGTGCTTTTTGAAGCTGAACCATACCGGTGGCAGTGTAGCGATCTATACCCCTACAAATGTAATAAATATTTATTGCTTACTGTATATATATATATATATATATATATATATATATATATATATATATATATATAATAATATTTCAAGAAGGGTTGGTAACCCTGACTTAAATCGGAAGATTGCTATACCCGCTCTCCCAAGCGTCTTAAAATTAAGCCATGAGGTTCATTCGCTCTGTTGTCCCGCATCGGAAACAGACCCATTCAACTCCGTTATAATCCATTTAACAACTTTATCCAATCAAATCACTTATAATGAAATCCATTTAACTATAATCTAATTTATAATCCAATAATCAATTTATAATCAAATCTATAAATCAATAACAATTTACCAATATTTACCAATCACTTATCATCCAAATACTTATAATCTATTTATCAAGCTATTTAACAATTATCCAATCTATTTAACAATTACTATTTACAAATTACTTATAATAGAATCTATTTAACAATTACAATTTAATTATCAATCATCAATTGTTATACTCAATTATCCAATTACTTATAATCACTTTACCCAATTCAATTATCAATCATCATTTGTTATAATCTATTTACCAATTACCAATCATCATTCGTTATCTCTAATTAGCAAACCAAATGTAAATCCATTCCCGTTAACTCATGCAAATTCAATCCAGTCATAAACTGTCACTGTATAAATTCACTTTTAAATAATTTAACTGTTTATACAATAATATATATATATTTTTCAAAACTTTTTGTTTTTAATTTACGTATTTCCCCCAACCTCGCACAGATTTGGCCTAAAGAATTCGTCTGCAAAATTTAGACTTCGCGTTAGTATTTAACTTCATTCGCTTGAATAACGAAATATAGGTTTTTATGTTTATTGTGACCTGAGAGCTATCTAGGATATTGCCACAATATTCATTTAAAACCTATAGCAGCCTTAATCAAGCTTTGCCAGAAGTGATCTATGGATCTCAAGGAGTGCGGCAATCGGCTTCCCAGTGTAACTTCGATAAAGAGGCCATAATGGCAAGTACGGGCCCACATCTGGTCATGAGTTCTTCAATATGATATCGCCATGTCATATGCTGGTCGAATATAAGACCAAGGAGTAGCATGAGTGGCAAATTTAATCGGCGCTCCAGAAATATTAAGGCTATCATAGGAATCGATTTGCGTCTGGTAAAAATAACGGTCGTTGTTTTAGGGAAGATGGTAAATCCGGTCGATGGCGCATGAGCCACTATTGAGCCGACGGCTCGCTGGAGCAGGGTGGTGGAGATCGCCGCGGTGGGGCTCGTCATCCAGATGGCAATATCGTCAACATAAAGGGAGCAGTACACAGGCGCTAATATATGTTTTGAGAAAGAATTGATCGCAATTATAAAGATAGTGCTAAGTACGCTGCCTTGGGGGACACCCTAATATTGTACGAGCTTCGAAGAGTGGGCGCGGGCGCCTCTAAGATCGACACAGAAAGAGCGGTCTTTAAAGAAGTTACGTATAAACAATGCCAAGGGTCCACGAACTCTCATACCGTATCGCTGTTGTAGGATCAATCGCCGCCAGACGGTATCATATGCCTTTTCCAAGTAGAAGAAGATTGCGGTGACGAAGGTTTTTCTAGAGAAAGTAATGACATTATCATGCTCAAGTAGATTAAGAGGGTCCAATGTGGAGCGATTTGGGCGAAACACAAATTGGGATGGAGAGAGAAGCTCCTGCTCTTCAAGAGACCACATCAGGCGAGCGTTCACTATGCGCTCGAGGTAAGGGCGAATGGCCGGTAATTTATTGGATTGGAAGGGTCTTTTCCTGGTTTGAGGAATAGGAGGCTAGTGCTGTGGCACCATTCTTTGGAAAAAGTTCCCGAGAGGAAAATATCATTAAAAACTGCCAAGAGGCACTGAAGGGCATCTACATGGGCGTGTATATTAAGTCATCTGAAGTAGAGTTCTTACACGATGACAGTGCCTCCTGGAGTTCTTTCATCGAGAAGGGTTCGTTGTAGCACAGTTGTCTGCACGTTTCAAACATTAATGATTGCGATTCTATTAGTGATTTATGTGGTTGAATTCATGGAGGAGGGATCCATGGGAGATTGAGCTGAGCGTGTTCGCAATTAGCTCTGCAACGTCCTGGGAAGCACTGACTATGTTGTCATTATGAAGGAGGATGGGAAGGTCGGGGGTGTCTTGAGCCGCGAATTTTATGTATGTTTCGCCAGACTTTAGCTAGAGGGGTGCGGGTGGAGATGGAGGGTGTATATTGAAGCCAGGAGAGACGTTTTGCCTGGCGGAAGGTTCAGCGGGTGAGAAAACATTGTCTTTTATAGATAATATAAGAAGAGGTGGGGGGATTATCTGGAAAGGTGCGATGGAGCTTATTTCGTTCGCGCTTAGCGGTACTACACTCTTTGTTCCACCAGGCGACCGATGGTTTGGGTCGAGCGTTGTGGAGTGGAACATGTTGGTGGGCTGTTGCTGAAAAAAGCTCCACAAACTCTTTTAAGCGGAATGTACCGTCTGTTGTTTCATCAGACACAGTTATGGAAGAGGACAACGTTACAAAAGCTTCCCAGTCAGCTTTCTGGTAGGCCCAATACGGTTTTGGGGAGATGGGGGTAAAGGGGTAGTATATCTAGGAGCAGGGGGTAATGATCACTTCCACACAAATCAACAAACACCCTTGAAGAAGTGATGGGAAAAGAAGTCAGTTGAACACAGACAGAGATCTATGTGGGTATAGGAGTCTGTCTTAGGATGATAATGGGTAGGGGCTTCGTCGTTGAGGACTTGTAGATCTTGTTGTAAGACTACATCTAGTACAGCATGTCCTTTGTTGTTGTTTATGACACCATACCAATAGTGGTTACGAGCACTAAAGTCTCAGGTTAAAAGGAATGGTTTCGGGAGCTGGGAGATAAGTTCATTAAAGGAGGCAAAGGTGATTGGTTTGGAGGGTGGGAGGTATATTGAGCATACATTTTAGAGCGTAGAACGGTGAAGGTGAACAGTGAGGGCGTTATGGTTTGTGCAAAGGGGGATGGTGGTAAATGGTATATCCGTGCGAACTAGGAAGAGGTTACCATATAATTAAGGTTATATAAGGCTAACCTGGGTATAGTCGGCAGGAGAGAAGTAAGAGGGGTCTAGGAGCTTTGTTTCACTGAGGCAAATCACTTAAGGAAAAAACTGTTTTAAGAGGGCCTGCAGCGAGCCATAATTGGCCCGGAATCCGCAGATATTCCATGTCATACAGAAGGTTGAAGACGTTGGAACGTTAAAGGTTGAGTTAGGCAAAGGAGCGGTGTGGCGGCAGAATCACGAGTCCCTCACCAATTCTTCCCGCGCCCAGACAAGGCCCGCTCGGTGGCTCAAGGAGAGGGTATTGATGAGTCTATTTTTATCAAATTTTATTAAAAAACAATAAATAATGCAAGCTAAACCAAAATCACAGCCTCAAAACCTTTAAAATAAATATACCTTATAACCTAGACTCAAAATAATTATATATATGTACACACTAATCTAGTATATAAGGTGGTCTTACAATTAATTATATTGGCCAACAACCGCACTCGCAAAGTGAAAAGTCTAGGGCTTTACAATGCCAAGATGTAAGTCTGTCTAAAATGTTTCGGATCCGAGGGCGCTATTAGCAGTATGGCATACTCCAGGTGCGGTTAGACGAGGGAGTTGTACAGACACAGTACTATCTCCTTGTTCCGATATCCAAACTGTCACTTTATATACCCTAACATTCTTTGTGCTTTCTTCTCCACCTCAATGCACTGTTTCGAGAACTTGAGGTCACTAGTGATAGTTACACCCAAGTCCTTCTCAGTGTCACTCGATTCAAGAGCAGTGCCCTTAAGGATATAGGGTGATTTAGGATTTCGGTGGCCGATATGCATCACTTTGCATTTGTTTACGTTGAAAGGCATTTGCCACGTATCAGACCACTCCCCAATAATTCGAAGATCATCTTGAAGGCGGGCAGTATTTCCATCCTTTGCAACGTTCATACCAAGCTTGGTATCGTCGGCAAATTTAGAAATCTTGGCAACCATGTCACCGTCCATGTCGTTCACGTAGATGATGAATAGTAGTGGTCCTAGGACAGAACCTTGAGGTACTCCGCTAGTAACGGGCACCCACTCAGAAGCCTGTCCATTCACCACCACCCGTTGCCGTCTGCCACTTAGCCAGTTCTCGATCTAGCCTGCTACTTTTCCGACTATGCCCATCGCGCGCACTTTCCAGAGAAGGCGGCGGTGTGGTACGTCAAAGGCTTTCTAAAAGTCTAAGTAGACCACATCCACAGCCTTGTCCCGATCGTGCTCACTGAAGACGAAGTGGAAGAATTCCACAAGGTTCGTCAGGCATGACCGTTGCCTTCGGAAGCCGTGCTGGGAACTCCTCAGTAGCAGGTTTGACTCTAAATGCGACGTCATTTTGTCCACCATCATGCTTTCCATGAGTTTACCGACTATCGAAGTCAGACTGATGTGTCGGTAGTTCGACGGTTGGCTACGGTCTCCTTTCTTGAAGATAGGAGTCACCTCCGCTTCACGCCAGTCTCTAGGAACGCATTCGGTGCGGATTGACATGTTGAAGATTGCGCTCAGGTGTCGTGACACTTGATCGCGCACTTCTTTCAACACTTAAGGTAGAAATCCATCCGGGCCAGGTGACTTATTCGTCATTAGGTCAGTGATCTTCTTTTTTATTTCTCCTTCGGTGAAGTCCAAATCCTCCAGCTTCCCCCCCCCCCCCGAGTAGGAATTCGTCTGCTGGGGGATAGTACCACACTCTTCAGTAAACACTAAAGAGAAGTAGTCATTCAGGAGGTTAGCATTTTCTGCATCTGAGTGCTTTAATGTCCCCTCCTCATTCATCAAAGGGATTGGTTTACGGCTGTTTACATATCCAAAGAACTCCTTGGGATTCTCTTTACAGAGTCTCGCCACTCGGAGTTCCTCAGACCGCTTAGCCGCCCTTATGCTGGACTTCACTCTCCTGGCTAGCCTCCGGTATTCGTTAAAGTCACCCGAGATCTTCGATTGTCGGTACACAGTTCTCTTCTCCCTAAGCAGTTAGTCGATTTCTCGATTAAACCACTTTGGTTGAACACAAGACCGACGGGGACATTTCAGAGGGATGAAATGCGATTGGAGACTCATGAATATGGTTTTGAAACTGTTCCACGAGTCTTCCACAGCATCGCACACTTCTAGCCTCGCGTCAGTCAGTCCAGGACGAAGACCTGCAAAGTCTGCTCTTCTCAAATCGAGTTTCCTCGATTTACTAGTTGCAGGCGCTGCCTTCGGGACTTTGACTACAAATCTAATTAGTCGGTGGTCACTGCCACCAAGCACTTCGCCAACAGAGAGGTCCTCAACGATGTCATCATCAGAGGTGAAAACCAAGTCAAGATATTGTCTCCTTTCGTTGGCTCTCTCACCCATTGAGTCAGCAACTCGTTGTTCGCGAACTCCAGGAGTAGTGCGTTCTCTGGTTTCCCAGTCAACTTGTGTTGAAATCCCCTCATGACGATACACACTCTGTCTTCGACAAGTTGTCCTAGTAGCTGGTACAGATCTCTGTACTTTTCAACGAGTTGGGCAGGTCTATAAAGCACCAGGGTCCTGTATTTGGCAGGACCTATCTCTAGTTCAACACCAAGTAGTTAATGGTCGGATATGTTGCAATCCGTCGAGTTGAGAGTATTCTTGACATACAGCATCACACCGCCACCCTCTCTGTCTGGCCTATCTTTCAGGAAGAGCTGGTAACCGGGAATCGTGAATTCACCTTAAAAATCTCGGCTTGAGGTTTTTATCCAAGACTCCGTTATGGCCACCATCTCAGGCCACGGAGCTCAAGAAACTTATTCCTGATTGACCTCGCATTGAACAGAACTTTGAGGGAGTCCCCCAGTGTAGGACTCCCTACGCTCTTCCGTTTCCCGGCTTCTTGTGTGGCAGTACCCCTCTTTGCCACATCTAAGAACGTTGTTCCCCGAGTGACACGGGCATACTGTCCTACGTCCGCCTTAAGTCTGGGTCGGAGGCTACTCTGCGTCCGCTCTAGGACATTCTGGATTAAGTTACAGAATACAGCCTTTCCTTTAAAGGATAGATTTACTCCATCCCTTTGGTAGAGATCATTTCTACCATAGAAGGTGCGGTAAGGGTCCACAAAAAAGACCCCCTCCGCCGTACACAAATCTTCGAGGCGTCGATTAAGGGAGACGTTCCTCGAGTGAGCGGTCAGGGTTGGACCTCTTCTCGAGAGCATTCCGACCACTACACGTCTGCGTGTTTTTAGCCCACAGTCGTCCACAGCACCCATGACTGTGTTGAGAATCCTTTCTGTGGGGCCTATCCTTCCTCCTCTCAGGTAGAGGTCGTCGCCACTTACCATTAGGGCAACAACTGAGTTCTCAGAAATCTGAGATTTCTCCGCCTCTACTCTGATCCGCTGGTTTTCCCTTCCTGGTAGGCAAATTACCTTCACACTCGTGCGAAGGCGTGCTGCTAGCAGGGGTTGCAGGGTCCGTGCTTGAGACTCCCAAATAAGGTTGATCCTCGCACATTTGACTGCACTCTTTTCTTTCGCCATAGACTTATCTCTTTTCTCTCGGTATTTTCCTTGTTTTTCTTCTTCTTCTTCCCTTTTTTTCGATCTTCATTTGTCTTTTCTTCTGTTTCTCTTTTCTCTTCTTCTCTTTCCACTTTCTCTTGCGCACCAGTAACGCTCGAATCCTCTACAATGGGGTGAGCTGCATTAAGGTCGTTTTTCTTCTTTTTCTTATTGGCTGGAGTCACATCGACGGAACTACCCAAGTCAGTGGGACTTTCGTCTCGAGCTTGAGCTGACTGGGCCTCTAGTTTAGAGGCTAGCTCTAGGATTCTCTCCACGAGACGCCGAATCTGAAGCGCGTGCAGCGTTTCTAGGGTCTGTATTTTACTTTCCAGCGACCTAGATTTTTCTTCAGAGGTTGTGAAGAGATCCTTGAGTTCATTGCAGTATGCCACTGCCTCTCGGACCTCTCCTTTAAGGATGCAGTCGGTGCATATAATTCCCGGGTGGCATTTCGAAAAACATCCTTCCGGGAAGTCCACGCACCACTTATCCTTCTGGCATATCGCACATGTATATTTCAGTGCAGCTGGACCTTTTTTCCCTGTCATTTTGAACACTTTCTCTCTCTCAAAACTTTGCGACCAATCAATAGTAAAAAAGGGGGTTGGTGAGTTCTCTCCGCCTATCCATCGGAGAGGTTTCGGATCTTTCAGAAGACACACTCCATGTGCTGCTGTTCGTCCGACCGAATCGTCAAACCTCGGCGTGCCGTGGCTCACAACCAAGCAGCACTGACGGTCCCCGAAAGGGTGATCGATTTCTCACCAAGTGAACAACGGAGCACGCCCCGTACTAAACTCCTAGTAGTTCCCTTCACGACGGCCAAGATCTCGGAGCAGCGTTCAATGGATATCCCGCCACACCAAGAGACTCGACCCAAGGCTTTTTATTGGCCTGGCAACCAACCTGTGAACAAAGGGCCGTCACCTCGGACCGATGCTACCAGAGGCACCCGTCAACGGTCACTGGGAATGGTCCTACCAGAGGCACCCGTCAACGGTCACTGGGAATGGTCAATAATTACGCGCCAGGAAAGGGGTTAATGGGGCACTACCCTCATCCCATTCATCGTGCCCCAACGCCTAGGAGACCTCTAGTCCTACTCTCTCGCAGCCAGTGAGCGTCGATTGGCGTTGTTTATAGAGGTTCCAAAGCCTCTCTTCTGACGCATGAGGTAGCTGCCAGGTCCTTATATGTAGATAGAGGGAAAAAAGGGTAAGAGTGACACGATAGTAGTAGGGTTTTGTTTTTTTTAGTTTTTTTTTCTTTTCAAGTTGAAGAGATAGGATAAAAGTGAAAAAAGAATGACGCACTTAGTCGGGAACCTCGTTTCCGACCAAATCGACAAGGAAGGCCCGACCAGGGGTACCCAAAAGAGAGGTACCCCCGCCGACATAGCTCGAAAAGTCAAAGGTACACACAAGCTCTCTTCCCGCGACAAGGGGGCGTCACCTCTCCCTCGAGAGTCTCCTGCCACCTCTTAAAAACCAGAGGACAACTGAATTATCACCGGCACCACAGAGCTGGAAAAGAGAAGACATTGTCAGCCATCGACTCACTGCCACACTCAACCATCCTTACACCTACCACTCTCAACCACACTTTCACGCACGAGTTACACTCACCTATTTTACGTCCAGCCGGCTCTTCTTTTCACTTCCAAAAGAACCGAGTATATTGCATACAGTATTTCACTCTGTAATCAGGTTTCGTTATCTCGTAAATCACGTTTTCAAATTAGGCTTTGTTTTAAATATATTGCCTGGGGGAAAACGGATATGAATGGGGGAGGGGCACGATAGGAGTCTATCGAGTACTCCCACACGGAGCGACGACGTCCCGACTTGCGATCCGCACAGACGGGAAAAGAAGAAATGGACTAGAGACGAGAGGAGGGCAGGGGAAGCGAATAACAATACAATACTACATCCCTCCCACCTAAGTTCGCCTCACCTCACCATGTCTCAATCCCTACTTCACAAACATACATCACTCATTCACAACGCTTTCGGCATAACCCAGTCATATTCTTTCACTCTGCCTCTCCTCTTTAGTCACATGTCCGACAACTGTCTCTGTCGTCTGTCGCAATGTCTGCCCATGGCCGCTTCTCTATGTACTTCCTCCACACACACGTCTAACATTCCCTGACCAACCTCTACTTCATCCAACAAACCTTCCCATTATTTCATAGCATTCATCGACTTTTGTTCCAGTTACACACTTATCCCATTTATACTGGCTAGCATGGGCTCAGCCTCATTCAAAAGAAACTTACAAATACTATACGTTCTATCATATACTCCATCTTGTTCTTGCAAAAATACAGAAAACTCTCCCACCTCACTCTCACCAAACTGTCCCATCCATTCATCCTTTCTCAACCGTTTACTCTTACGCTTTCCCCTTCCATGTTCAACTAACACTAACTGCTTCCCTTCTAAAGCAATAGCTATATCATCCACCCTTTCACAGTCTTCCATTCTTTCAGACAGATATTCATTCACCGGATGTTGCACCAAATATTCAGGAGGTTCACGCCACTTTCACAACTGACATTGATGCGCTCTACGTTCATCCAAACTTCCATCCTCTCTTTCACGAACTATCACATAACTTACCCCATTTGACCAAACCTTTCTTCTACAAACGGACCTTCAAACTTCTCTTTCAACTTATCCACATTCAGTCTAACTTTTGTCTCAATCTCGGTACTTTATCACCAACAGAAAACTCTCAAACCTTTCATTCCCTTTTCACCACAACTCACGATCACTCTCACTAAGTCCCATACGTGGCTAATCATTTTTTCAAAGTTGAACAAATACACGCTGACATTCCAATCGCCTTATGCACCGTCATGTTTAAACGCCCAAAGCACCCTTCCCAAACTTTCATTCCATTCTTTCCCCTCTTTCACCATCAATCGCAACATCTCACTCAAAGTTCTTATCGTTCTTTCAGCCAAACCATTCGCACTAGGCATATATGGCGTCGTTCGCACATGATCTATCCCCCATTCATTCAACATCTCCTCAAAACACGTCCCACAAACTCAAGATCCATTGTCACTCAACATTCGCGCAGGCTTACACATGCACATGGGCAACATTCTCTCACTCACTACTCTAGCAAGATTCAATCATGATTTATTCGTCACAGGTTCAGCATAAGCAAATTTACTCTTATGATCGACCATCACAACCATTCCGACATACCCTCTCGCAGTCTTCGGAAAAGACACACAATCAATCGCTACCATTTAAGAGGGTTCATTCACACTCAACTTTAATACTGGCGGGGCAGCATACACACTCTGATACTTTCTTTTCTGGCACATTTCACACGTGGTCGCTATATCTATGCAAAACTTTCTCGAAAAGGGACTAAACACATCCTTTTATACATTCCCACAATTTATTCTTACCCATATGTCCAAACCAATCATGCACAATCTTCACCATTCCAATCGTGCGACACACAGAAAACACCGGAATATATACATCCTCATCATCTATACACTGCACAAAATACACTAAACCCTTGCACACTACAAACTTTCCAGCAAACCTTCTAAACTCTCTTAATATGCAACTCCATTCCTTCACAGGAACACTGTTCATCACGCTATCTTTCAATTTACACACCATCGGACATGACTCTTGCATGCTCTCTAAATCTTCAGTAGCCAACAGCTCTTCATTCAAGTCAACACCTGCCACTCCCACAAATCCAGTTGAACCTACAAACTTACTGAAAATTCCCAACTGCTATACCATCTTTCATTAAACATTCATTACCTACATCCACCGAAATCTTATTCTTACGCAGAAAATCAATCCCAAACAAAAAACAATATGGCCACTCATTCTTGCTTAACACAACAAATTCATGCAATACATCATTCAACTTCCCCATGCTTACAGACAAACTCACTTCCTCCCATGCCATAATACGTCTACTTCCGAGTCCACTTATCGAAACTGTCACACCTTTTCTAGGAACATTCCAACTCATACTATCATCACGCACAACTTTTTCATTCACCAAGGATATTTGCGCACTTGTATCAATCATTCCACAATACATCTTCCCATTCATAGTCAGGGTAATTTGCACTCTCTTCAATTCCATGCTCACACATTACCTTCAACACTTCCGTCCTTTCAACAAACACTTCTGCAGCACCAAACCTTTATCTTCACTAACGGAACAATTTCTTCGCAAACTTCATCAATCTCTCTTCTAACATAATTCTTCTTCTCAATCAACCACTTAAACATTGCAGATGCAACTCACACCCATTCTCTCGATCTACACCTTTACCACGATACATCACAGGCTTCTCCGCACCATAATACACATATACTCCCACACCAAACAGCTTACTCACTATCACTAACACTTCCTGAAACGTCATCACTTCTGGCATACACATACTTCTCAACTCTTTTCTTAACCTACTCGAATTTTCCATTCCTAATTGTTCTGGTTTTTTACAAGTTTCTTCCATAACCACTTTTCATAATGCATTCACACTTTCTGGCACCTTCTAAAGTAATCCATCTTTCAAGTCTCGTAAGCCATAAAACACACTTTCGAACATAGAATCACCTCCACCTTTACATTTCCTTCCAACAACTACATCCACTGGCAAATACTCAGGATTTATGCTTACAGTCTCGCCCTCATTCAAACTACATGGCAAACGTGACATCAAATCAGCAATCACGTTCCTTTCACCTGGCAAATACTCAACCACAAAATCAAAATCACTCAAATCTTCCATCGTCCTTGCAAGCCTACTATCAACTAACCTCATACGCTGCAAATACACCAGTGACTAGTGATCTGTTCTCACTACAAACTGTACTCCATACAGAAATGGTCGTAATGACTTAAGACAGAATCTTAACGCAGCCAACTCTCTTTCAATGGTCAAATATGCACGCTCTGACACACTAAACGCCTTGAAAACATACGCAATTACTCTCTTTCTTTCAACCCCATTCACAACTTGATCTTGCATCAAACATCCACCCATCGAATGACCACTTGCATCCGTATACACTTCAAGCATTTTTGCATTTGCTCCATACGCTGGCTACGCAAGTTTCACATCTTTCACAACTTCAGCTTTTAACTTCTCAAACGCTGCATTCATCGCGTCATTCTACCTAATCACAATACTCTTCCTTTTCACAGTCCATACACTCAACGCTTTCATAAAATTTCTTCCAAACTCAACTAAACCAAGAAATCCACGTAGCTCTCTCACTGTGATAGGCTTAGGGAAATTCCTAACATTTTCTACAAACTTCTCCGATTTATGCAATCCAGCCGCACTCACTTTATGTCCCCAAAACTCAACTTCACTGGCAAACCACGTACATTTAGACAACTTCACTGTCATACCAACCTCTTCCAACTTTCTCAAAACATCACTCACCAAAGTCATATGTTCTTCCATGCTCTCATTCATCACCAAAATATCATCCCAAATCACTCGTACATTCTTACACGGAAAACTACTCAACTCTACATTCATAGCACACTGAAAAGCAGCCGGGGTGTTCGCCAACCCAAAGCTCAAGTTTCTAAATTGATAATGTCGCTTTGAGGTGGAGAACGCCATAAAAGGCCTACTCTCTTCAGCCACTGGCATCTGGTAGTAACCACGTACCAGATCCATCTTAGAAAATACTTTCATTCCATACATACTGTACACACACTCATACGAAACTTGTCTTTCAACGTTCGTTCATTCACTCTTCTATAGTCATACACAGTCGCAAACGTCCATCTGGGTTTCATACAGGTACAATCGGACTATTCCAGGCACTCACACTCGGCTCAATTACACTAAATCTCTCTAATTCCTCACACTGTTCCTCGATCTCTTGAGCGACGGGGGAAGGAAAATGACGAGGCCTTTGAATTGTTGCTCAAAACTATCTTAAACTCAGGCAAGCGAGCGTTGCCAAAGTCCTCATCCCCTTGACTCAAGGCACCTCTCCTATTCCACAACATCCTGTAAACTTTTTGCTTTTCACATTCACTCAACTTTTCTTCCAATTTCACTTGCTCAATCAAATCTTCATACTTCCAAACATTCGACTTTACACTCACGGAAGGCACACTTGCATTCACCACATGCTTATCATTCTCCATATTCACCACTGCATTCAACACACCCAATTTATCTCCCACTTGGACTCCTCTCAAACTCTTGCTTTGCAAATCGGGCCAAACTTGTATGCAGACACGCGAATCTTTCATATCAATTACACCATCAAACACATGCACAACTCGTCTCAATTGATAGTTCGCAGCACTACCATCCAAGACATAAATATTCCCTTCATACTCACTTATATCAACATCAGAATTCCATCCAATCCTTACAATCAATGTTTCATTCTGCTTAACAGGCACACTTTCAATCGCATATACCTCCAGACCTTTCATGCTATTCACTTTCACACTTCCATCTGGATCCACATACCAGTGACACTTCAAACTTCCATTCTTCTTACATTCAATCATCTCTACATGAGAGTGAATCACAATGCTATTTGCTCTCAAAAATTATAACCTAATAATATGTCATACTTCTTATTCGCACCTTCTACTACACAAAATTTATCTTCATTCATTTGGACACCTGCAATAGAAACTTTCTCTATATAAACCTCGCAACAATCGGCACATCTTGATCACCTAATCCAGTCAAATGATATCTACAATCCTCAGCTTCACTTACTTTAAATCCTACAAATGCCTCATAGTACACCACATTTACCTTACATCCTGTATCAATCAATGCACTTACTTCTCGTTCTCCACACTTTACTTTAACACACATACACCTATTAACTTTCTGACCCCAATTTACTCCACGATTCGACAATCCTTCTCTCACATTCATCACTTGCACTCTTGAGAATTCACCAGAAGGAACCCTCTCATTCCTTAGTTTCCCTGAGTCGTACCATCTCGATTACTCGCATCGTTCCCATTCATTCTTTCGTTCACAGGTCTATCACCAGTCCTACACAACCTCGTCGCATGACCACCATTCCACATTTGCCGCAGGTAGTTCTTGGATTGGCACACATTCTGGCATAATGCCCTATCTGCACACAATTACCACACTCCAGGTCCACTCATACTCACTCGACCACCTTTCCTGCAATTTCATGCCAAGTGTCCAATTCTTCCACATCCATAACACGCTATTTCTCTCGCACGACTACAATCTTTTATCATATGCCCCATTTGTCCACAGCCAAAGCAACTTCCTAGCGCCCAGCGACAGTGAGCCCTCATGTGCCCAAGTTTCTTGCACCTCAGACACCTAGGCTCATTCACTCTAGATCTACTGTCATTCCTACCATTCATGCGACCACTATTCCGACCATTCTGAACCCTACTCCAACCATTCCGACTCTCACTCCTACTTTTACTCCCTTTCGGTTCGCGGCCAACATACACACTCTGCTGTTCATTCTGTCCGTAATAACTCTCCAAAAATCTTGTCACCACCTCGATCAGGTTCTCTATCAGCGTGTCCCGATACGACCGGAAGTGGGGCAACTTACTTATACCCGAGTTGCGCACTGTGTGAATCGAGGCCTCCTCCCTTCCATAATCCTCAAATTCACGGTCCTCTAACATCTCCAGTACATCCTCCCATAGCAATCTCTCACCTGCCCATCTCATCTTCTCTTTCCTTTTATACGTCACATACTCACCCACTTTATTCGGAACCGTATTCAAAAACTTCATTAACTCCCTTATTGTCATTTATACCATCATATCCAAATCTCATTAACGCCAAGGACTCTAAACGATGCGCATATGAATTCACATCTTCATCAAACCCATTTGACTTCTTATAATTACACTCATTTTCATCCTCTTACATTGCTTTATCATTCTCTCTTTTATAACATCCCACTTAGGCTCACCCACACTCGTAATCGTCCGGTAAAACTCTTTTATATGCCCATCCAGAAACTTCCTAACTCTTTCACCCAAAACCTATTATTCTCTCCAAATTTCTCTTTACAATAACTTTCATACTCTTTCAAAAAACACTTTCACATCTTTTGTTCCTTCCACTCTATACTTACTTACCTTGGTTCATCCGTTTTGGTCCAAGCGTGCTCAGAGAGGGGGCAATACATTATTTGTAGGTACATCAGGAGCGTGGGTTAAAGGGTTCGGTGGCGATTGGTGTGTAGTTTTCTTGGTGGTCGCGGAAGAATCTGGAGAGGAGGGTGTCGGTTTGTAGGATGATATATTGGCAGCTGTACAACCCGGAGGCAGATCATAATCTGTAATCAGGGTGGTGCGGTTAGGTGGTACGAGGTGATTTAACCAATAGAATATAAGAAAATATAAGAACTTCACAAGCCAAACTTACTGAACTGATGTCTTGTGATCGCTACTTGAATTTTTTTTTCTCTCGTTCTTATGAAAAAATGTAATTGGTATTTTATGTGCAAGGAAATATGTGTGTGAAAGGTAGAATAACGTTCTAGTGAGAGAATAATAAAGAATAGCCAATTACTGCACACTGAGTCTCCTTTTACCACTTTTTTTTATCTTTTATTTTTCTTTTTGGGAAAGTCCAGAAACTTTACTTTCACTATCCACTGATGCGCCTTAACACATAACCACTTATTTCTACCTAAACCAATAATCAAAATTTACACCAAAATTTTGTGTGGTATCTGAAAAAGACAAAAATCCCACATCCTCTGCAAAAACAGAAAAAAAAGAGCTCTCTAGATTCTTATCACACTTAGTCTCTTCTCTCTCCCTTCTCTGTCTCCTCACCCCTATTTTAGTCACCCTCTATCCTCTGTTCCCTAATGTATTTTATCAATTCAGCTCCTTTTGTCAACCCATCTGCTATTTGGACCCTTCCATTCACCCAAGTTATTTTCGTGATTTTGTCTTTTCTCAACAACTACTTTATGGAGGCCAGTTCTATTCTAAGACCTCTACTTTTCACCTTCCCATCAGACTTTATTGCTCTCTACAAGATCTTACTATCAGTTTTCACTTCTACCGGTATTTTACAACATAAGAAAAAATTGCAATCATGATGAAGTCTGACGTGGAACCTGGAGCGGTCAAGATGTTATGTCCCATCTTTAGTGGAAAGAAGGATTATGAGACATGGAGAGTCAGGGTGGAGTTAACTGAGGGAGACAAGAGACTGCTTGGTCTGGGAGGAGCTGAGGCATAAGGCAAGGTGGTGAGTCGGCCAGGTGATCACATGACTGACAAGGGTCAGTAGTTGGGGCGGTCTGGGCCGTTTTATTTAAGCATAGTGATATCCGAGTGTTGTTATCGGTACAGTGAGGGGGATCTGGTGTACCGATTCCATGTAGTTTAGCGAGCGAGAGGTCTACAAGATCCCTCTCGTCGGGTGAAGGTATTTTCTCGGATAGTCTGCTTTGCGAGGGGCTATACGAGGTATATGATTTAATGTCGTAAAGCCAAGTTTCTTCTGAAGAGTTCATTGCTCTAGGCGAAGGGGGTGGGGCGTCATCCTGGAGTCGGGTGCGTTTGTCGTTCGTTGCAGGGGCTCACAGGAATCGGAGAGAGAAGGTAGGGAGCGCTTACGACCTCTGCCTCCCTCAGGATTGAATCGCGGGGGACTAAGGGATTCACTGTGGGGGGCGACATTGGGTAGTGATAACCTATGGTGAAAGGGACCGGGCAGCAGCTTACTCGGGCAAGGACAGCTTCCATATCCATCGGGCCCTTAGTAGAGGCAAGCACCTGGGTAGGTGGATGATCGATAAGTTCATCATCGTGCCGGATCGTTGAGGATTTAGTTGTAGGTGATACATGGGTGGGTTCATGATTTGATACATATAAGGGGCGGGAGGTGATTGAGTTCGGTCTCTGCCTCTTCGATGGTTCTTCCTACAATTAGGGAGGAGACTCGTATTTTGAAGATAGGTGAACCACATGTACTTCGGGCGAGAGTGGCACTCTTCGACGGGAAGAGATGGGTTGTATTCCATTAAGATTGGTAGGTGATATTGCTTCTTCTATTGTTTCACTTTGTTGTGAAGGCGTAGCTGGGAGTGTTCGCAAAGGTTCCTTGGTGTGTTGTTTCAAGGGAGGGGCGACCGTTGGAGTTAGAGGGGCTGGTGTCGGGTGGTCAGTTCTGAGCGCCGATTTGCTAGACCTGGGTAGAGTGCCGTGAATGCTAAGAGCACCACTCGTCACAGTGGAAAAGGTGGGTGTCGACAGTGTGATGCCTTCTTTACGCATGTCTAGTTTTGCTTGGCGCCTAGAGATACCGGATCTTAGGGACCGAACGCGGATCTCCTGGTGATAGAGGTAGTGAGGGCATTTCTTGTGGCAGTGCGTCTCTTCTGTGCAATCTGGAGCATTGTGTCCCAATTGTCCACATCGAAAGCACGGATTCCCAGTGCTCTTACAATATTTTGCGGAGTGGACGAATCTGCAGCAATTACGGCACTGGAGTAGGGTGGGAGTTCTTTTTGAATGCCTATACGTGTTCCTGCGAATTTTATAAACATTGGCAGTGTTTGTAGTTTTAGTTATCTTGGCAACCCTAAATGGAGGGGAAGAACGAGAAGATGGCTTTTTTAAAAAATACTGACTGACTCAACATTATGTTTAGTCGGTAAGACTTTTTGATGACTGAAGCGATGAATTAGTCTGTGGTGTCAGGTCCTGGTAAGAAGTTATCTACTAGGACAGTGCAGGTCCTGGTAAGAAGTTATCTACTAGGACAGTGCAGGTCCTGACATTAAATTCGTTCTTATCACTGGCCGAGATTTTTAGAGAGCCGAGAGATTGCAGGCTAAGCAGGCGTTGGGAGAATGACTCAGTGGTAGCTCGTGAGTCAGCAATTGAAAAGTCAGAGGCGGATTTAGGGAACATTTCTTTTAAGGCGTGGTATGTGTAAACCACAGACCATTTGTTCTTCTGGAACACGTAAAGATATGTAGCGAGACCAAGCAGAGAGAGCTAGGATGTTATGTAGATTTGTCGTCGTTTTTCGGCCAATGTTGAGCACTAGAAGGTTGGTTGATATTGTGAGGGTGGGACCTCGAAGTGGTTGCTGCGACGATTTCTTTTTGAAGGCGATAGAAGCTGTCGCGTAGGCCTCAAACTCGCCTGGTCCGAAAAGTCCGTGATCATATCCAGTGGGGAAGCAAGGGTCGGGTGATTAAGAGGTTTTTGGAATTCTTCATCGATGGGGATGGGTACCCCTGTTATTATCGCGAGACACAAACTATAATCGCCCCAAGCAGTAGGCCGCTTTGCGAGGGGTGAATTGGAGGCCCGCGAAGCCGGCTGCCGACATTTAAGTTCACACCTCCCGCCCAGTGGCCAGACAGCCCATCAACTCGACCTTGGGATCGGTGTAAAATTAATAGTGTCCGGAAATAAAGAAATGAGAAGAAGGTGAAGGTGGGGATGAAGCAGGTTGTTAAAAACCCACCATCCCAAACCGAAGCTCAGCTCCGATCCAGGATGGTTGGCTGAGAGTAAGCCGGTTGGCATCTACCCTGTGAAACTAGAGGCCGACCAGATGAAGTTGTGGGAGTTGTATGGAAAGTGAGGAAGCAGGATAAGAAGACAGCGTGTCAGAAAGGAAAAAAAAGCTAAACTGGGGCCGGAGGGGGCGTTGAGTTCCGTCAGCAGGGCGGCCAGGAATGCAAATCAGCGTGCCCCTTATGGTGATTCTCAGAGTTAATTCCTATAACTACTCCTTTACTGATGGTGACCCCCCCCCCCGCCGTTCAACAACGTCCATTCCCATCAGCACATCAACACCATTAACAATTTCATTAATCACTACTGCTTGCACTTCCTGGTGCGTCCCACCCACTACCAGCTCAATCCAACATTGGATTTTGCATGACTTCTGTCACGCCAACCGCAAACATAAGACTCTCTCCCTCCCAGCAGTCCATAGGCCGAGACTTCACCACTGTAGGCGATCACCCTGTGTTAACCAACGCACGCACCACTGCTCCCCTTAAAAACACCTCAACAACTGGTATTACATTTGGCGCCTTTATTCTGTTGAGAGGGTAGATGCTGGCGAAAGAGCCCCCCTCCCCCGGTCACAATGCATGGCCATGTGCCCTTCTTTCCCACACCTAAAGCACAGGATGCGTCTTCGCTCCTTGCAGAACCATGCCATGTGTGGTCCTCCACATCGAAAACACCATCTTTTAAAAGTCCACGTCTCACTTGCTGCTTGCTTACTTGATTGACAGCTACTGCTGCTACTTGACTAGCCCTATGAGCAGTCAAGACTGGCCCTGGAGAGAATATTACTCACTGACATTTTTGCAATGTTTTCTGCCTGCTTAAGCTCCATACCTATGTGGTCAGGAAACCCATTCACAAATGTTAGCCTTACAATGTGTTCAAGGTTATTCCCGGTAAACCCTGCCAGACTAGCCAATCTCCTTATCCCATTGGCATAAACATCCACCTGTTCACCTGTTCACCAGTCACCCCCATATTCCCTAACTTCCCATAAGCAACAAAAGGCCCATCAGTAAATGCTTCCTTCAGCCTGGTCTCAATCTTATCGACGTCTGCTTGCTCACTTTCTTTCATCTCTAGATATATTGCTAAGGCAGCATCTTCCAAATATAATGGCATGAAACTTGCTAGGGCTGTTATATTTTGCAGCTTGGCCACCAACTTTACTTTCTTCAACCACACCATCGCATCACCCTCTCCAGTTCATCCGACGACACTTTGAACTTCCCTTCCATCGTAGGGCCTAGATAGCTTGTTGCCAGATCATACATAGTAGTAATACACAGGAGAAAGTCTTACATACTCGAGTTGCAGCGTGGAAGACGATCGATGGCGTCAACGGAAACAAACCTTTTCCAAACAATAACTCTACTGACCGACGCCGGTAAACCTCAATCCTCACTGCTTCTCAACACCTTAATCAACCTTAGAGCAAATCGGAACCACCAAGCCAACCTCAGGATCTGCCACAACGATAAAACCTCACGACCAACGCGCTTTTCACCAACTGCCGGTGAACCGGCGTGGTTTCTTACTTCTCAGTTCTTTCCAGCATTGCCAAACCACAACATTCTTTAGTGTGCTTCCCTATAACTACAGTGTTCCGAGGTAATCAAGGCTCCGCTCGCCGCACTTGCGACTTTGGTCTTAGTTTTGACTTCTCCGCCATGAGGGGGCTTCAGGGCTGGATGTGGTGGTCTTGGCCTGGTCGCTTTTCGAAACGGTAGTAGATCTTTGGAGCTGACTGTGAGGAGTGAACCGGCCTGTCTCCCAGAAGGGCCCCCAAGGCTGGACGGACCAGCCTCGCCAGTTCTTTCTCCGAGTTAAAAAAAAGATCTTGGCCGTGAAGGAGGTACCAAAGAAGGAAAAGGGGTCCCTCCTCTCCTTGTGAGTCCTCGCGAGGCCATGCCGCTTGAGGCGGGTCTTGTTCAGGGATGGACTCACGTTCGGTGTCGGCACCGAGCTAGGTTCGCCCCCTTGGAAGACCCTGCCATCTGGGATGGGGTCACCTCCGGGACCATCTCCACCTCACGAGGGGCCTCCAACTAGCCATCCTCCACCCCAAGGTGTCAGGTATCCCGACCAGGAACTCATAGGCCCTACGGGTGCGTTAAAGAATGGTTTTCGCAACCTAGGACAGCAATTAGAAGTTACCCAGTGGCCGGTCGTTCCCCAAAGTTGCCGCTCCCAACTGGGCAGCCAGAGAGTCAGGGCCATAGGGTGGATATCCTTACTAGGACGTAATAATCCTCGAGCGGACACCCAGGATCTGAAGATCTGTTGAGGCAGACCAAGAGACGAGACCCAAGATATTTAGGCCTGACAACCAACAAGGCAGTAAAGCCCGCCCGCCACAACTAGTACAACCTTAGGTCGAGAACGGCCACAGGAAGGGGGTCAGCCCATTACACGGAGGAAAGGGTTATTGGGGCAAAACCGATTTTGCCATTATTCGGGCCCTAACGGCCAAGTCCCCTCAAGGCCTGGTCTCTTGCAACCTCCGGGTGTTAAAGGGCGTTGTTTAATAGAGGTTCCAAAGCCTCTCTTCTGACACGGCATGAGGTATCTGGTCAGGTCCTTAAGCCTCGAGAGAGGGTTGAAGGGGTAGTCTTAGAGCAAAAAGGAATGCTGAGAAAGAATGAGGAGGAAGCGCATCAACAACTTACCACGGCCTCGACTGAGTTCATTTAAACCCAGTGACGGGGTGTCCCTAATTTTCACTCGGCCCAGGTGAGAACAGTTCCTTTTGGTACCAATTGCAGGTAGACAAAAGGTTGAGGGGATAGCGGTAGAGTAAAAAAATAAATAAAGTGTTGCTGAGTGGGGGCGAGGGGGAAGCACCCCAACAACTTTCCCAGGCACCATCAGAGAGCTCATGTCATCCCAGTGACAGGGCTTCCCTAATTTACACTCAAACCGGGAAGACAGGCAGCTCTTCCAGGTACCAAGTGTAACAGGCTACCCCCTGGGGAGGAACTCGGAGGGTATACCCCCATGAAGGGTTCTGAATGGGCACGGAAGCGATCGTGCCAGGAGCGGAGCGTGCCTTAACTTGAGAGGTGTAGGCAGTCTCAGATTGCAGAGGGTGCAACAGTACCAATTCCTTGGTCACATCACACAGAAAGTACTTACTTTGTGACCCCGGGGGAGGTTCTCTTCAGTCAGCACTCAGGAATGGCGCCACGGCAAGCAATCTTCTCCGAGGCTCTCCAAGTGAGGTGAAAGGATAGTAGGCTCCGAGGTGGTCGAAGGAAGGGCTGGGGAGAATGAGTTGAGTAATATAGTCTGTCAGTTGCTGGGGGCAGGGGTAGGGTCTAGTCTGTTTTTTTATTCATGTAAGGAGGGGTAGTGTCCTGAACATAAATGCGTCAGAGAGACTGGTTCAGCGATCTATGGTGGTTTCCAAAGGGTGAATGTTGGGTGGGAAGCATTAAATTAGGGTTTTGTCATGCAGAAAGAAGGGATCTGTAAAGAAAGTAGTGAAGTTGGATGAAGTGAAAACAGTAGAAGATATATAGCCATAGGTCCTCCTCCAGGCATTGGGGCCAGAAGGGTGCACAACTGCGGGCACTGAGACTGGGAAGATGCGCTGTTCCACCCACGTTTCTGGTGTACTAGGGGGCATTACCCCTGCTTCACCATCTATCCACTTACAAAGGATAGAAAATGTAGGAATGAAAGTGTGGAAGATTTGAAAAAAGGGTCCAGGTTCACAACACCTCAAAATGTAATCCAACTGGGGAGTGAATAATTTTAAAGAGCATTAGCACTATTTTTCTCACTGGAGGAAAAAAGTGACAAGAAACTTGATTGCATAGATAAAAGGAGCTTGAGTCCCCTCCTTAGTGGCACCCAGGTACATCGTCCATAGAAAAAGCTTGAAGTACCAGTGTTCAGATACAAGAGTCCATTCTCATAAAGGCAGGAATCTGAATATTAAAAATTTAAGTTGGGCCTAAATAAGACAAAGGTACACAGATGGAGCCACAATAGTGGCAGAAATTAACTACCATTCATTGTCTTGGTTGCAACATAGTGATCAATATCAAAATACTTACCTGCCGGATAAGAAGTTGTAATGCACACATGAAATCTTGAGAGATTAAATTCTTAAGCACTTCAAGTTCATTGTGGATTCATTCCCTCAGATACATTTTGGCAGGGGCTGAGAAAAAAAGAGGAAAAGTAAACATTCAAAGGTTATTTTTTCGCTCAAATGTGATAGAGAAAAAAACCCCAACAAAGTAGCGATTCCCACAAATTATTAGACATTTCTTTTTCTCATCATACTCATTTTAGCCACTTGCATGAAACAATTATCAAGATGCTTTAAGCTGGTCACTATCTGATCACCATCATAGCTTTACCCGCGCAGTTTTGTTGTCTCATTGAGAGCTGGTTTTGTAAAACAGCTTCATTCATGGTCTAATACCAAACAAAATTTCTTGCCATTGGTATAAAAAAAGGGGGAAATAGGATGTTTAACCACTGATTAGGATGCTTTTTTTTCTCACTGAGGATCTACAGGTCACATGATTTGAAACTTGGGTATACACAGCCTATGGCAGTTGCTGATTAGACAACCTAAATCAGGACCTCATCTGGCAACTTTTCACACCCAAATGTGTCTTAACTTAGCTTTAATCAGAAGCAGCGTTTCCAGTTGGATGAGCCATTGTCCTCACCTTGGTATACTTTACCACATCTCATGCACAATCATTATTTCTAATCCCTACCATATGGCCTAATTCCCTCATCCCTCGGCATGTTTTTTCAGGCTAGAACTATTCACACCTTTCCTAAATCACTGCATTTGGTGCAGTCTGCCACACTCCAGAGACCACACATGGCACCATAATTTCCATCAACCATTACTATAATAATTTAGTTAATTGCCATTGGATTACGTTCTTACAACAAAACCAACTGCTTAGATGATGCCACTACCAAAAAGAGTAGATGAAAACCTGCTGACCAGACAGAGTAGATAAAGACCACTGACCAGAATAGATGAAGACTGCTGAAAAGAGAAGAGTAGATGAAGGGTACTGACCAAACAAGAGTAGATGAAGGTCAATGACCAGACAAAAGTAGATGAATGCCACTGAGCATACAAGACTAGATGGAGGCCAGAGAGCAAATAAAAGTAGATGGAGGCCAGAGAGCAAATAAGAGTAGATGGAGGCCAGAGAGCAGACAAGACTAGATGGAGGCCAGAGAGGAGACAAGACTAGATGGAGGCCAGAGAGGAGATGAAGGCCACTGAGAAGAGTTGTTGTTTTTTTTTTATTTGTCCATCTGGCAAACTCCTTCAAGGGCACAAGTCTCTGTAATTCAAATTCTAACCTAGTACTCAGCTATTCTAAAATTTGACAAAAGAAAAACCACAAAAACAAAAAGGAAGCACGTTATGGCATTGGTGGGGGACCCATCTCTGCCGAAGCAGGAAAATACAGGCTACAACAGTCATAAATGGAAGAGGTCAGCCTCATCCAGAAAGTCAAATAGTCCACAAGTCTGTGTACACGAACACCTCCCAAGTACAAGGGACAAGCAGTAGCAATCCCACTTATCCTGATAGTGGGACAGGCAACATGCACGAAGATCACCCAGACTGAAACATTCAACAAGAATGTGCAAAAGAGTATGGGGAATCATTGCAATAATGTGCATTCAAGCGCTCCATCAAATGGTAGTGCATTGCACAACTGTGCCCAATTCAAAGACAACATAAAGCGATCTGAAACCATTACAGGATTGGGGGGTAGGTCTATGGGAACAGTCTCAGTGCAATGGCAGGCAACTTTAAGTTACCATCAGCCATCTCCCATCTTTTTTTGCCAAACAGCCCTGATTCCTGCCAAGTAGTCAATGTGAGGAAGAGCCAAACGCTGGTCTGGTTGTCATCCTTGTGGATTCTGGCACCCCCCTTCCCACTTGTCAAGGGACCCAACAGAAGATAATCTCGATATCCACCCAGCTTGCGGCAAGCGACATCACTGATACCATGAGCGAGGGGGCATGGAGATTCCAATTCCATGAGAGCACTCAGGGCACTTTGTGAGTCACTAAAGATCCTGGGATTTGGAGCCATCTGTATAGACTGGCATGGATTCAGGATTTGTGACATGAAGTATGCTCCCAAAAGGCCAAACGCAATACTCCCAGCACTGTGGAAGCTTCAGAGGCAGAGGCATGGCAACAAACAGTCAAAAGTGGTACCCTCCAGGGTGGAGTCTTGGGTAAAACTAGAGATTCTGCTGGCCGAGAGTTCCACTGAGCTTTCAAAGGAGTTTCCTAGCCCTAAATGCAAAGAGCTTAGTGTATGACTAGTCTCTCAGTGGCATAGGCACCGTGAAGATTGGCTGCAGCTGTACTGAGAGTCATTGGTGGCTGAGGAAGGAGCACATTAAAAGTTTTGCAATTTTGACCTCAAAATTCTTGACAATGAATAGGCTGGAGCAAGAGTGGTTGGGGTCAAACATGGACTTATGGTCAAAGAACTTTTGGGGATCCACAGTTGCCCAACCTCAATCCTATCGACTACAGCATGTGGGTGCATGTCAAGGGCAAGGCCTACAAGGTCTGCCAAAGCAACAGTGACAAGCTGAAGTCCTCTCTCAACCACATGTGAGCCAGCATGAGGAATGACTTCATCCTCAATGTGTGCGCGGCCTTCAGGTCTTTTCAATTCTTGTTGAAATGCGAAGTGATTTATTTAGCCATTAATAAAGTGTCATTTTCTTGGATGTAGTATTCACAATAACCTCAGTTACATTATGAATAATACCCCCTTCCTCTCCCAACCAGGTTTAACCAAAAAGTTCATGCCTCCAATTTCTGTATAATGCAAGTTGGTTTTCAAGGTCCATTTTTGGAAATAATATAAATCATACAATTTTTATTTATTAATACTCAGATTTGTATAGAATATTAGAAATTTAAACCTGAATATTTAGGTTGAAATAATATTTCACATTTTTTTTTAGGAGCATGAGACATTTTTCATTAAATCCTTTTAGTAGAGCTGGGTGAATATGAATACCAAGTTTCAGTGGTGGGCAGTCCGTCCATCACTGAGGGACTCCTGTTTCACCGATGACTGACGGAAACATTATTTGCCGAAGGGTCGTCTTTTCTTTTCACGTTAGTGACGGTTCGGGTGAGGGTCAAAAATCGCTTCCATCGGCACTTATTCCGTCAGTCGTCAGTCCACCAGCGAAACGGGAGTCCATCAGTGACGGACTGCCCACCATTGGCAAGTTTGATGAGTGAAATGACACACCTCAGCATGACTTGATTTTGACAGGTACTTACTAGATGCTCCATGATTTGGAAATTGGTGTATAATGAGGAGATAGTGAGTATAATATGGTAGACATAGGGTATTTAATACTATTAACTTTTGTAACATCTTTGTGGTATAATAAATCACTTACCTCAATCTGTGTAATGGGTTGACTGAAATTATTCGTTCATTTTTCTAGTATCTGTTAAGAATGTGTCATCTTCATATTAAATGAAGCACTAACACTAGCAATCTAGAAGTAAAATTATAATAAAGTAACAATAATTCAGGAAAATATGAACAAAACCAGTCACTAATGCAAGGAGGCAAATAAAGCTACACAAATTAACCCATTTTTTTTATAGTTTTGACATACTGTTAAATTACAGTGGGGAACAATGTATTTGGTGAATTGACAAAAGTATATTTTCCTAACTAATTTGAGCATACTGAATTCAAATCTGAAATCAGATTCTCTACAAAATGCTACAGATTTTTTGTAATATCAATAACTAATATTATACAATAATTTTCATTTTATCATCATGCCCTGAAGTAATTTTGAATAATCCTTTTGCGTTATTTATAGTAAAACAGGTTTTTGCACAAACATTTTATTGCATATGAGAAGAAACTTGAATAACACATTAGGATTACAAATACTGTAATCAAATAGATGCTAATTTATTAATTACTGTACATCAGGCTGGAGGACCTCTTCTTGATTTCAATCGGGCAAAAGTTTGTGTTTGTAACTCTTTCTCTTGTAAGTCTTCTCTGGTTGATCTCTTCTAATCGTCCAGCAGTAGTTGGCTGTGATGTGTCTATCCCAGTGACCTTAGTAGTGTTCTTCCATCATCATCATCAAATCCAGATGGAAGCCTTCCCCTTGTTCGTCGCTCACAGCTCCCAGATTCTCTGGGAATCGGTTGAGGTGACTATTTAGGAAATGCAGCTTAACACTCATGCTGCATCTCAGATCACAATATGGTAAAAGCATATTAGTAATCAGATCCTCGTAGTTAAGCGCTTTTTTGTTTCCCCAAGAAGTTATGAACAATGGCAGAAAATGAGAGCAAGGCTGCCTTCTCTTTTTCATTCATGGTGTTCACGAATCTAGAATCACTCAGAAGTCTTTGGATTTGGGGACAATCAAATACTCCTACTTTTATTTTTTCATATGACAAAGCAGGAAACGCTGATACTATGTACTGAAAACAATCATTGTCAGTGTTCAACGCCTTGACATACTGCTTCATCAACCCCAGTTTGACAAGAAGTGGAGGGAAAACGATCTTCTCTCGACTTACGATTGGCTCATTAACAATGTTTGGCATTCCTGCTTCCAAAGTTTCTCGAACTGGCCAATCTTTTGGGGACCAGTGTTTGTCATGGGCTCGACTGTCCCACATACAGATATAGCATGGAAACTTTGTATATCCCTTCTGCTGGCCAAGGAGGAAGTTGACCATCTTAAGGTCTACACATATGATCCAATTGTGTTCATGGTACTTAAGTAAATACATGACCATTCTTATGTCATCGTGAGTTTCTTGCAGATGGACAGTGACTAAGAGGAACTGCACCAAAGTCATTGCCATTATGCAAAAGGACAAATATGAAGCTATGCTTGGAGCTATCCAAAAACAGTCTCCACTCAGCGGGGTTATAGGTGCCAAGTCCAACTCAGTAAACAGACCAGGAACATCGTGGCAGTCTATAAATTGTTTGTCCTCAGAAAAATACTTAACAAATGTACTCTCCCTTGTTTGGTAATATGATACCCGTACCGACCTGTCAAGCATATGTCTTTCACTCAACCTGGAGGCTAAAGGTTCTGCAGCTTTCTTGGAGAGCGCCAAATCATGTATCAAGTCATTCAAATCCTCTTGATTGAAACAGTGAGGAGCTAATGACTGTTCAGCATCTGGTGATGAATCTTCATTCCGTGGACGTCCATATCAGGTACATCACTTTCATCCTTGGAGGAAGCATATCCACTGAAAATCGGAACTGGTAAAGAATCAGAATGAGGTACTGGCCGGATCGCCAAGGGGGAATGTTGGAGTAGTTGATCTTGTGCAAATTTTTCTTGCCAATCCCTTTAGTATTCACCAGACAGAAATAACAGTCTGATACATGATGTTCTAAACAACTATGGCAAACAGCATGCGGGGCCCACTTTTTATCTTGATCGCCAAGGGGAACATCAAAATATGCCTTATAAGTGCGGATCACAAAGTTTGATATATTGCGCCTTTGATGAACTAGCATGTAAAAGCCACATATGTAGCAGAAGGTGTCTGGATCATTAACGCAATTTCCGCTTGACGAAGCCATCACTTTAACATGAGACCTGAAAGAAGAAACAATAATGTCAATATTTTGCCCAATAACACTTATTACTATCTAAAATTAAATCTTACTACTGTGTACTGTGAAGTATTTGCTTTCTACAAGCATCCTCTCTGTCCATCTGGAAGGCAGTTTTGGGGGAAACGAGAAAATTAGAAATTACAGAATAACTATATCATGTAGGTAAAAATGGATTATACATTTGAAATCAGCATGAGAAAATGAATTAAAATTGGTAGATAAATCTAAGTCACCAGAAAATGTGATTAAAATTGTTCCCCTGTGTTATCTTTTCATATACAGTAAACCCTTGATATAACAAACTATATGGGGTGGGGGGGGGGAGTTGTTAAAGCCGAAAGTTCATTGAACCTGATGGTTGTTAAAAGCGATGGAAATAATGAACCAAGTTCGTTATAACTGATGGTCCATTCATTAATCTGTATACGTAAATATGTATATAAAGACTGTATTACATGGATATGTAATATATATGTAAATACTAATATTATTAATAAAGTTAACTGGACTACACAACATAGTAATGATACGAACCTTGCACTGTAGGTGACATGTGACATACCAACTCACTCAGGCTGGTCGGAACAACACTCACAGACAAGGGAGGGCTAATAAACACAGGAGTGGTAAGGCGATGCTTTATTTGGTATACTACTAGTGTATGTACATATGTACATTAAAAACTTTTAAAATCTGTGGTAGATGGGACACACACACACACTTTACACTTCATCATCTGAGGTGTCAAAAATGTTTTTAGGTAGCTCTGGTGTGATAGGTGGTACAGGGAAAGTTGTGCTGCTGCTGGGTAAGCTGATAGATGATACAGTTGATGCAGAAACATTGGAGGTCTCTGAGTCGGCCCTCTGCCTCTTGCCAATGGGTGAGGGGACAGGTTTGAAAAAGGCACAGATCTTCTTCTGCACCGTCTTCTGCTGATGCTTCATTAAATCCAACCGGATTATTCAAAGCACATGAAAATTTTGACCCAGAGATCCCCCATAAGTATCTGCCACAGACAGCAGTGTCAACTGCATCTACACATGCAGACAGAGAAGCCTTAGGAGGCTGCTGCTATTCCTCTTCCTCTGGTTCCTCCTCCAGAGAGGAAGTTATTTCTTCAACAATTTCTTCCTGTCTGATGGTGGTATCCTGGCACAGAAGCATCCTCGTCCAGCCACTCCTCAATCTCCTCTTCATTGACTGTCCCTGCCCAGCTTGGGCCAGCAACTGCACTACCCTGGGTGCCTCAAACCCTTGAAAGTTGTGAGGTGCAGCTGGTGTTTTGGGGGTCCTGAGGAACTTGCACCAAGCATTCCTCAATGTTGTGACAGGCACTTTCTTCCAGGCCTCTGCCCAGTTGTAGATGGTATTCTTGATGGTGTAGGCCTTGAGGTTCTCCAGTGTCTTCTTTCCCCTTGTGTCTTCATAGCCTTCCTCAACCATCCCATCCTCAGTCAAGGCACTGCTGCAGGAAGAGGTAACAGTAGTGCCTCTTGGTACTCTCAATGATGCCCTGGTCCATGGGTTGAATCAAGGACATTGTGTTTGGTGGCAGGAACATGACCTTGATTTTCCCATCTTTGCTGCTGAGCTTTGTTGAGGATGTGCCACAGCACAGCGTGTAATGCTTGCCTGAATGAACATGATGCGATGACTGAACCAACCATCGGATTTAACGAACTTCAGTTCATTATATCCGAAATTTGTTATATTGAGGTTCGTTATATTGAGGGTTTACTGTAGTTATAACCCTTTTGATCCTGTTGGGATATATATGTTAAGTGCCATAACAAAGAAAATAACTATAGCATAGTTAGATGAAATGGGAAGCCTGCCTCTCACTTTCATACTTAGGGAAGAAACATACATTTGCATATAATTAGATAGATAGATAGATAGATCAATAGATAATAGATAGATATACAAATTAAATGCTTATCAGTTCACAAAGTTTACATTTTTGTTTTCAAAACTCAATTGTTCTTTATATACAACTCTCTCATATATAACCAAACTTTGTAATTGATTTTCAAACCTAAATGATACCAGAGCAGACAAGTAATTGTGTAAGTAAGCAGTCAGAACCAAAACACTGCTGAAAAAGCTCAGCTGTTCTTTATATCCAATTCTCTCATGTTTATCAAGTTCTGTAATTGATTTTTCCCCCCTCAATGATATTGCTGCAAAAAAAAAATTGCTTAGGGATAAAAAAATCTTTTTCTGTTCACCGGTGCCACCACCCACTTCTGAGATAGGTTAGGAAGTGTATGCCTGCCCATTGGTCATAAAAGTAGCAAGTAAATAGGCAGTGTTGAAAAATGACCTGCCCTTCTTAGTTTAGTATTAGTAGACCCACTTAAAAAAAACTGAAAACTACTCCCACATAATATAGGATGGGGAAACTTCCATTAAAATTAACCAATAGCTTTTCCTAAGTAGTATCCTATTGGTAAACCCCTTTGGAGATGAGCCCTACTTCCTTGCATATAAAACCCTGGTAAACTTTAGATCTGAAGGCAGTCTGAGCAAAACACCTTAGGTGCTGTCGCCACTCACAGCCACACATAGCATTATGTTGAGTTTCTGTGACTACTTAGGGTCACACACCCTTCTACTACAATCAAAACCCCTGCAAGAATCATCCTTCAGATTGCACTGTGTACCAAACTACCAGGCAGTCCTTTCTCACCAAGAAGGATTCTGTTACACTGACTGCCTGATCACTTTGACTTTGTGCCCCATCTACCAACTGAGGGTCATTGGCGCCATAGCCATAATTACAAGACCAGAAGGGAGCAACATCAACACTTTTAGTCTTTTGGTGAGTTCATATTTTACATCTTTTATTTTATGATTTGTTGAGTTACATGCACAACAAATAACAGAAATACTATGGATTCCCAACAAGCATGCCAGGTCTCATATCATTGTCTGTGATAATTACAACACTATGGGATCAAACTCATATTTATACTAAAATATGTCAATTTTTTATTTTTCTATTTACTACATTGTTAATTGAGTATGAATTATAAAACTAATGGATTTTTTCATTAAAAATAGACTAAAAATACATAAAATAGTCATTAAAGTACCATAAAATTGAAAGTGAAGTAGCTATATATATATTTTAAGTGTGTGGACCCCACGATACCAATTATGTTACGTGCAAAAAAATGATACAAATTAAGTTAAAATTTAAATAGTTTAAAAAAATAACATTTAAATAAATTGAGTAACTTACAATTTTATAGTTATTTTTAATTAACAACATATTTACTTTAATTAATACATTTATTTTTGTAAAACTTGAATTGCTTCCTAATCTTCGAAAGTCACTGCACACCAGTGCTGATCATATCTCCCAGATAGCAGAACTCCTCTATGCATTCATGTGTTGTGGGAGGAGTATGATCGTGTTATTAGGTCTTTGCGGGCGGGAAACTAGATACTAATAGTGGTCAGGGAATTATGAGAGGACATTATAGTACTGAAAGTAGAATGGACTTGGCACATAACAGAAATAGGTTCCAAGGCGATAGAGGTGAGGTCATTCAAGTTTCAAGAGGTGCTTCAGGGATAGGGGGGTTAAATTGTTTCTATACAAATGCTCGTAGTCTTAGAAACAAGAAGGATGAGCTATTTAGTTATATTAGCAATGAGGATATAGATATATTATGCGTTACTGAATCATGGGTTAATGAAATAGAATTTAGTGACACTATAAGTGAATTTGATTTTCAGGGCTATAATATGTACATTAGTCAAAGGACAGGTAGGATTGGTGGAGGAATAATTATCTATATAAAAAACAAGATTGTTTCAAGTTTAAATACTTCAATAAAGCAGGATGGAGTTGAGTCACTTTGGATAGATATTAGGTTCAGTAAAAATAGAATGGTGCATTTGGGAGCTTTTTACAGGCCACCTGGGCAGACTGATGATATAGATGAACTAATGATAAGGGAAATAAGTAAGGGATGTGAAACAGATGCAGTTATTATTGGGGACTTCAACTTAAACTCTGTGGACTGGGAAAATATGATAGGTAGGGATAGAACAAGTGGCAGGTTCATAGAATGCTTTGAGGATAATTTTTTGAATCAATTTGTTAATGAGCCAACGAGGGGGGACAATATATTAGATTTAGTACTTTCTAACAGTGATCATTTAGTTCAAGAATTGACTGTTGGGGAAGCATTGGGAAATAGTGACCATCAGATAGTTCGTTTTAACTTGGGAATTGAGAAGGGTAAAATAACTGAGAATGCTGAAAAAGTTCCAAATTTTCATAAGGGAGATTATGTAAAACTTCGAAGCTTGCTAAATTTGGTAGACTGGGATATAGAATTCAGAGGTAAAAATGCTTATGGGATGTGGGATACTTTCAAGCATATAATAAATGTAGTCCAAGAACAATGTATCCCAATGAAGGCCATTAGGAACAAAAGTAGGAAACCATTATGGTGGAATCAGGAGATAGCTAGAAAAATTTCAGAGAAGAAAAGGGCATATAAAAAATTACAGGTAGAAAATAATATTCAAAATTTAAGTGATTATAGAATGGCTAGGAATGAGTTAAATAAGATTATAAAGAAGAACAAAAGGGTGTCAGAAATTAAATTAGCTCAGGATAGCAACAAAGATCCTAGAAAGTTCTTTAGTTACTATAAAACTAATAACAAGTGTGGCAGAGTTAAAATAGGACCTATCAAATATGAAGGGTTTGTGAGAGAAACTGATGAGGAAATAGTTGAGGTACTAAATGGTCATTTTGCATCAGTATTTACAAAAGAGAAACTAAATAGTCCTATGTATAGTACTCATAGGTCAGGAAAAGAGGTGTTTACTAACATTTGTGTGGATCGGAGGATGATAAAAGGACTAATAGGTGATTTAGATACTACCAAGGCCTCCGGCCCTGATAATATTCATTCTAGGATACTTAAGGAAGGGGTAGAAAGTATCTCAATAGCTCTGGACAAGTTATATACTAGGTCATTGGAATATGGAGAAATACCCGATGATTGGAAGAGAGCGAATGTAGTCCCCATTTTCAAGAAGGGTAGTAAAGAGGATCCAAATAACTTTAGACCGGTTAGCCTAACTCCTGTAGTCTGTAAAATTCTTGAGAAAATAGTTAAAAAAGGGATTTGCCAACATCTAGAGAGGGAGGGGTTAATCAGCGATGCTCAGCATGGGTTTAGATCAGGTAGATCATGTTTGACTAACTTACTAGACTTTCTGGAGTTTGTAACAGATCAAGTAGATAAGGGAGAGAATGTAGATATAATTTACTTAGATTTTAGTAAAGCATTTGATAAGGTACCACACAGGAGACTAGTTCATAAATTAAAAATGATTGGGATATGTGGGGGTGTTTCAAATTGGATAGCTGAGTGGCTGAAAGACAGGAAGCAAAGGGTAGTGCTAAATGGTGTAAAGTCAGAGTGGAGGGATGTTATCAGTGGGGTTCCTCAGGGATCAGTTCTCGGTCCATTATTATTTGTCATCTATATAAACGATCTTGGGGAGGCAGTTAATAATAAAGTGTCAATTTTTGCGGATGATACCAAATTAGCAGCTGTAGTTAAAGATATTGATGATAATTTTAAAGTGCAGGGGGACTTAAATAAATTGTTATCCTGGGCACATAAGTGGCAAATGACTTTCAACCTTGATAAGTGCAAAGTTATTAACATGGGAAAAGATAATAGAGAATTTAACTATGAAATGGATGGGCATTGGCTGAGCTCAGTAGAGGATGAGAAAGATCTAGGAGTAGTAATAGATAAGTCATTAAGGTTTTCTAAGCAGTGTATTGAAGCAAGAAATAGGGCAAATAGAGTGCTGGGTTTTATTAAGAGAAATGTCAGTTACAAAAGTAAGGAGGTTATTCTTAAACTCTATAACTCTTATGTTAGGCCACATCTAGAGTACTGTATACAGGCATGGTCCCCACATTTTAGACACGATATTAACCTTCTTGAGTCAGTGCAACGGAGGGCAACAAAGATTATTCCTTCCCTGAGGCACCTTGAATATGAAGATAGACTGAGGGTATTAAATATGTTCTCGTTCGAAAGGAGGTGTGTGAGAGGGGATATGATTGAGCTGTTTAAAATTTTTTCCGGGATAGATAAATTGGATGTTAGCAAGTTTTTTGAGTTAGATGATGGAAATCGGACTAGAGGTCACCACTTGAAAATTAAAAAGCAAGGGTGTAGGTTGGATTTAAGAAAGTATTTTTTCACCAATGGAGTGGTAGACTTCTGGAACAAATTGCCGCAGAGGGTAGTAGGTAGTCCAAATCTAAATGTATTTAAGAGTAGGTTGGATGAGTTTATGGGAAGGGAAGGTTGTGATGGTTCCTAAGTTTTGTATATATTAATATTGTTTGTATATATCTATAGCTGCATGATTTAGTTCTTGACAAGCCTTGATTGGTGATACCCTTGTTTCTGGATGCAATCCTCTGGATGTAGTTTTCCTGGGAGTTTGGGTGCCTTGAAAAAGAGGCCGCTTGACTCGGATGACCTATGATGAGCCCTTGTGGCTTTTGTCATCCGTTATATTATATTGTGGGGGACTTTGATTTTGTCTTCCCCTGGTGATGGTGCTTTTTGTGGGTGGGTTTTGACGGAGGCGGATGACCTTTGATAGGCCCTTGTGGCTTTTGTCATCCGTGTAATTATGTTGTTATGTTATGTTATGTCTCCTCAACAGCCTACCCCTGATACCACTACATCTTTTATGCACCCACAAACCACATCCATTACACAGGATAGTTATTCCTTACCCCTCTGTGACAGACTGCACATGGCCGTGTATCCTCAATGATGCCATTACCACCACCCACTCTTGAAATCATCATCTTTGTTTTAACCAAATTCACTCTCAGCCCCATGGAATTCATCCCTTCCCTCCACAACCTGAACTTCTCAAGTGCAATCCTTTCATCTTCAGCAATCAGCACTGTGCAACTTGTATCGCAATCCTGTTCTAAAATTTTGTGACAGCAATTCGAGGACCATAAAAAAGAGCAGTTCTCTTCAACTGCCCACTTGGGCATAAGTTGCTGGAAACACGACAGCCTAAAAGAGGCTACTTTAAAATAAAAATATGAAAACATAACAATGATAAAAATGTGAAAAACTTAACAATTAGGAAGTAATCTCTGGCATCAGGGGGAGGTCCCCCTCACCCCAGTGCAGGAGCGTGCAACCAACAGAGAAAACAATAACAAACAAAGAAAAAATAGAACCTTCTTAAATAAAGGGGAGAAGCCCGGCCTCCCCCCAAAAGTCAACAAGTCAATGTGCACAAACTCATCCCGAGTACAAGGAACAGGCGGTAGCGACCCCGCCCATCCCGATACCGAGACAGGTAACGTGCGCAAAGATCACCCAGACTGGGACATTCGACAAGAATGTGCCGAACAGTCTAGGGGATGATGCAGTCGTCACAATAGGGCGCTGGTGAACGCTCCATCAGATAGCGATGCGGAGGAGTCGAAGCTCCTTTGTTGCTGTCCTCCTTTCGGGGAACAGCTTTAGGAACCCCGGAGATGGCCTAGCGACCAACTTCTGGGGTGTTGCCTCCTGTGAGTCTAACGACTCGGTGGAGGCGCGTGGCCATTTCGCCTTATGGGAAACGGTCATGCTGGGGGAAGAGAGGGGAGCCCTGGTTTTAGCCGGGGCTGGGTGTGAACCCTTTTTGCTACCAGCATTACCAGGGAAGTGCCCGGGTTGAGTAGAGCCCGCAGAAGGGCTCCAAATGGGCGCGGAAACAACCGTGCTCGTTGGCCTGGATGGGCCAGTAGCAGAGGGTGCCTTTCTAACTATTGAGGCATATGACGTCCCAGGCAGAGCTGGGCGCGCCAGAACCAAGTCCTTAGTCTCGCGGAATGAGAGTCGATCCTGGGCCTGAACGGCCAGGATTTCTTTCTCAAGGAGATATGCCCCACATTGCTTCGAAGAAGCAGGGTGCGGCTCTCCGCAATTGACACACTTGGCCACACATGATTTGGACTTATCGTGTGCGGCCTTGGAGCAATTTACACAAAATTTGGGTGACCCCGACAGTGACTCAGGGAGCTAGTCACAGTCGAATGTGATGAAGAGTGTAGGGGTGGGTCTCGAGGCCCCTCCCTGTTTTCTCATCACACGTTCGAACCTTAACTGCCCCATGGTCGGCCAGCACTAAGGTGATGTCCTCAATGTAGTCAATGAGTTCCCTTGCATAAACTACTCCTTTCACAAAGTTCATGGTAGAGTGCGGCGTCACACTCACCGGGGTGCCATGAAGTGTCCGAAGAGCACTTATCTTGGCCGCCTCGGCGGGATTCACCGCATTCACCAGAAGGCTCCCATCTGAGAAACGGGTCATCTTCTGCTCTCTACCAATTGCACTAGCTAATCCTCTCCTCTGATGGATCATGTTTCCCTTGGACAACATGGTGCCATCAGTGAAGCAAATAACGAGGAAGCGTTTGAAGCCAGCGGGCTCAAAAATGCCAGGTAACCTCTGAATCAGGGGCCCCAATGTCATTGAGGCTCCACCCTGTGCACTTTTATTCTTTGTCATAGTCAGGGGCTCCGCACCCAGGGGGGCAGAGGGGCCGGATGTGCTGATCTTGGCTTGGTCACTTGCCAAAGTGGCAGCAGACCCATCCGTCCCCGTAGCCCCCACAAGTGGACAGGAGCCCCGAGTCTTCTTTGTCTTTTTCTTTTTTGGAGAGGATGGCGGGAAAGAAACCCACTTCTACCTCCACCGGAAGGAGCCCCCAGGCCAGATGGACCGGCCTCAGTCAGGTCCTTCTCCGAAATGGAGAAGATCATGGTAGTCGTAGGAGCACCGGTCAGAGGAGATCCCTCCCCTCCTTGTACTGCCTCGGAAACCCTAGCTGTTTGAGGAAGACCTTGCATAGGGGCGGATTTGGGTTCGGTGCTTGGCACCGAGCCCGGATTCCCCCCGATGCAAGGCCCTACCATCTGAGGCTGGGTTGCCTCAAAGACATGTCTACCTCAGGGGACACCTCCAGTTGGCCATCCTTTCCCCCCCCCCAAGACATCGCAGGTCCTGTTGGCAGTATTGTCACTAGTCTTGTGTGGGGAGGCACAGGCCTTGACCCCGGCAAGGTTTAATATTCTTGCCAGCAGGACTTTTGAGGGAAGCCACCGAAGGGGTCTGGCTCCCTCTCCCCCCTAAGGGGGTTTGCCCTACCGAGCCGCTTCGATAGAGAGCGGCTGGACTCCCCTACACCCATAGGCATAGGAGAGGAGTAAGCCTCCTCTCCGGTTAGAGAAATATGGAGGGTTCCCTGTGCAAGCACAGGGAGGGGGACCTCCATTTTTTTTTCTGTGGAGCTACCCGAGAGCGGCTCCATCGTTGATACAGGGGGATTTAAAGGGGGGGGGGGTAGACTCATCATTGGGCATGGTGACCCTCTTTTTATTACGGGATGCAACCGCTCATCGCCTCTAGCAGTTGCCCCCACTGCAAGAGGTGCTTACAGGCCTGGCAGAGCCAGGCGCCGCCATTTGGGACCACCCCTCCCGCCTGGTGGCCTGGTAGTCCATCGGCATGGCAGCTCCACCTTGGACACGGCGTAAAACTGAGTGTGAAGAGGAAAGGAAAAGGGATGTGAGGAAGGTATGGGTGGGGATATAGCAGGTTGTTAAAAAAAACCCATCCCAAACCAGGGCTGAGGGGTTAGGGAACGTTGTCCCCTCCCCCCTCAGCCCCGATCCGGGACGGTTGGCTGAGAAGAAGGTCAGCATCTACCCTGTGAAATTAGAGGCTGACCAGAGAAAGCTGTGGGAGAGGTTGTTTGAAAAGCGACGAAGTAGGGGAGAAATACAGGCTATCTGAAGGAAGGAAGAGAGGCTAAGCTGGGGCCGGACAGAGCGCTGGATCCCGTCAGCACGGCGGCCAGGATGGCAAATCGCCACGCCCCTTACGGGGTAACAAAGAGCAAGGTACTCAAAACAAATCCATGATGACAACAACCTTCACCGAGAAATGAACTCAATTCTGCATTTACCCTGCCCTGGTTTGTCAAACCTTTGTGCATAGCCATGACAACCCTAACCAACCACTCCTGTTCTCAGCGAGCTCTCTATTCAGTGAGATTTTTTTTCATTTTGGATTTTTTGGTGTACTATATTTAAGTTTGGGAAGATAGTTAACTTTGAGTGTTAGACATAATACTAAAGGAATTTTTAATTATATTTTAAATTAAATCTTGAAATAGCTCAAGTTTGTTTATGTTTCAGTGCCGCCTAATTTTCTCCACATTTTGTTTACACTTTTCTCAATTGCATAATTAAAAGGTTTGGAAAAGTTTCTCAGTATGGCTGTTGCTTTGGATGAAGTGAGTATGCCTTTTGATGTAAGCAGTGTGTATGTAGTTTGTGATTTTTGTGGTGTTGAAAGAAGAACAAATGTATCTGAATGCCCAGTGTGTTATGTGACTAGTGCAAATATGGCTTTGGTAAAGAAGCCGAGTTGGTTGCGTGATGAGCGCAAGAGATTAAGTGAGTTGGTGGATGAAGTGAGAAAGGATGCAAGTGTATGCGTAGAATAGGGACTGGAGAGAAAGAAGTGACTGATGTGAGTTAAGATGAATAGTGGGTGAATATGGATAGAATAGGTAGGTTAGGACAGCTCAGGTGTGTGAGTAAGATGGTAATGGAACCTGTTAGGTTGATTAACAGATTCGATGCCCTGAGAGAGGAAGAGTTTGAAAGTGATTTGTCTGATGTGGTTGTGGCAGAAAGTGAAATAAGTGGTAGTTTGAATGAGAACAGTAGGAAGGGTAATGCTAGGCCTGGGGGGACTAGGAGGATGACTCAGGTGCTTGTGATAGGTGAATCTCAGATTAGATATTTAGATAGGAGGTTGAGTGTGAGCAAATGGAAGGGAGTGAGTGTGTTTGCCAGGTGCTGGTGTAAATGATGTTTCTGAGAGGTACGATAGTCTGGTGTCTGGGTGTGAGAGGGATGCAGTTGTGATTATGCATGTGGGAGTAAATGCTCTAATGAAGGTGGGTTCATGCGAGTTACGAGACAGGTACAAAAGTTAGTTGAAAGGATAAATGAAAGGTGTTGTTTCAGGTGTGCTTCCAAAAATTGGATGTGGGGATGGAATGGTTGTCTCGTGCAATTTAACTGAATGGGTATGTGAAAGGCCTGTGTGAGGAATCAGGATTAGTGTTTGTAGATGTTTGGAATAGGTTTATGGGAATAAGGCATTTTATGCATTGGATGGACTCCATCTAAGCTGGGCTGGGGTTGAGATAGTGTTGTTGGGTCTTCGCAGGTGAGAAACTAGTTACTGATAGTGGTCAGGAAAAGGAAAGAGATGCAGATGAGATAGAGTGGAAAGTATACATTCTAAAAGAGGTGCTTCAGGGATAGGAGGGCTGAGTTGTCTTCATATCAATGCTCATAGTTTTAGAAATAAGAAAGCTGAGTTATTTAGTTATATTATTGATGAAGATATAGATATAATGTGTAATAGAATCATGGGTTAATGAAAATAAAGTTAATGATATGAGTGAATTTGAACTACAGGGTTATGATATGTACAGTAGTCAAAGGAGAGATAGGACTGGTGGTGGGTTGATTAAATCTAAATAATTCGGTAAACATGAAGATCAGCGGCGCGCCTGAAAAAGTGTATTTTTTGTGTGTATGTTTCATTCCCCCATGCATGCATATTCCTGCACGGTTTGGCTAAATAAAAACGTTAGAACATTATTCTATAAACAATTATGATTATATATTGATTAAAACTCAGGATCATCGTAGGACAGAGGGGCACAGTGATAAACCCCCACATCATCCGTGAAATTATGTTAAGCAGTCCCCTTGAATTTACTCCAAAAAGGTGAAACATATTGGAACAGGGACAAAATATTTTGGCAGCCCTTGTTGGCTTATTAACAAATTGAATTTAAATTAAAGTCACCAAGAATAACTGTATCTACTTCACATCCTTTCCTTATTTCCCTGATCATTAGCTAATCAATACATTCAATCTGTAAAAGGCTCCCAAGTGTATTATCCTATTTTTACTGATGCTAATATCTATCCACAGTGACTCAACTTCTTCTTGCTTTATAGAATTATTGGTAAATATGTAGACGAGCGGCCCGGCCGATAAAACGTACTATTTTCGTCCGTATTCCAAAATGTTTCATATTTTTAGAGTACATGTAAGGGGGCGGCTTGTGTGGGGGTAAACACAAGGGGCGGACCACACTATAACATAACATAATTTCATAACATAATTTCACGGATGACAAAAGCCACAAGGGCCTATCAAAGGTCATCTGTATCCATCAAATCCCACCCACATAATGCATCCATAGGATTTTGTCAGATCATGCATCTACAATATACAATTTAACAATCCATAGGAATGTCCAACCATGCATGTATAATATATAATTTAAAGCCTCCATAGGAGTCTGTCAAAAACAAAATCAAAGTCCCCCAAAATATACAATAAAAAGAAACTGCATCCACAGAAATAAGTCAAGAAACATATCCACATACCAAAAAGTAAGAAATTAACCCTCCATCCCCATATAATCATCCAATCTGCGCTTGAAAACATTCAAGTTTGGGCTGTCTACAGTCTCAGGTGGCAAACTATTCCAATAATCCACCACTCTGTTAGTGAAAAAATATTTTCTAACATCCAGTCTGCACCTCTGTTTTTTAATCTTTAAGTGGTGGCCTCTAGTTCTATTACTACCTTCTAACTCAAATAACTTGCTGAAATCCAATTTATCCATCCCAGAAAAGATTTTAAAAAGCTCAATCATATCTCCCCTCACACACCTTCTTTCAAATGAAAACATATTTAATACCCTCAGCCTATCTTCATATTGAAGGTGCTTCAGGGATGGTATTATTTTTGTTGCCCTCCTTTGTACTGACTCGAATAAGTTTATATCATGTCTAAAATGTGGTGACCATGCCTGTATACAGTACTCTAAATGTGGCCTGAAAAAAGAGTTGAATATCCTGAGTTTCATTAAATTTGGGGGGGGGGGGCACAGCCCCCACAGTATATAATCCTAATTGTTATAATGTTCTGACATTTACAGAGGTGAATTCTTTAACTACATCATGTCAGCGTCTTTAATCGCTTTGCGAATTATAATATGGGTTGGGGGGGGGGGGGGTATGATGTCAGAAATGCTTGATTTCAATTTTTTCACACTTAATAGCTTTTTATTATCCTCATTCGGAGTCATTTTTATTTGTCAATATATTTTTCCCCATTTTACTATTTTTATTACCTTCTTTTATACATTTAAATGTAATTAGCTAGATCATTTCAAGGATCATTTTGTCTTAGCTGGGCTGGTGTTGGGCATGTGTTTAGTTTTGGTTGGTGTTTGTGCCAAACCCATGCCAAAGTGTGGCGGATGTGTTGTTTGTGCTCTCTTGAATTCATGCCTTTGATGTTGTTTGCTGCTATACAGTATCATCTTTAGACAGAATAAGCTTGCTTGAGATATATTTGAACACAAGGTATACTTTAAATTTGCATTTATATTGGTGATCTAGTGAAATATGGCGAGTAAACAGATGGACTCTGGTGGAGGAAGATGAAAAGTAAGTAGAACAACAACGGAAGCGTCTTTAAGGGAAACAGAAAATGCAGGTGATTGCTGTGGGAGATGGAGTGGACTGGTAAGAGATAATGATATGGCACTCTTATGTGATATCTGTGTGACTTGGTATCATGCCAAATTTGAGAGGATACCTGAGGATGTTTATAAGTTTATGGTGGAAGAAGAGGCAGGATCCCAGTTTATATGGCACTGTCTCTCCTGTAAGAAAGGATGTGCAAAATTAAAATCTCATATTGAGAAACTGGAGAAGATATAAGCAGACTTAATTGAGAAACAAGATGTATTGCAGGAAGAGGTTAAGGAGATACGAGAGACAGTCAAAATGGATAAAGAAGATTTTAACAACATTACTGCTAGAGTAGCAGTACTGGAGGCTAGAGCAGTGGATACTAATGAACATATGAATGGGGACAGGGAGACTGTACAAGAATTGAGTTCATGGATGGAGAGAGCTGAAATCAATATACTTGAAATAAAGAAATCAAGTATTGATGAAGTAAATGTAGTACATGGGGCAATTGGAGGACATCAGGCATCTCAGAAAAAACAGGAGGTAATGGATATGACTACAGTTTTGGAAGAACTAAATGATAAGAAGAAGAGAGAAAACAACATTGTGGTGTACAATGTCCCTGAAAGCAATTCAAACATGTTCCAGGAAAGAATTAATTATGACAGGCAGATTGTTAAGAAAATTCTGAATACATGTGAGGTTCATGAGGATAATATGATGAGAGTGATAAGGCTTGGGAAAAAGGTAGAAGGTCGAGATCGCCCAATACTGGCTGCACTCACTGACTCAGAAGTGAGAAATGATATATTCAGAAAAATAAAAGAATTGGGCAAGGATGAAAACTTGAAAAATTTTAGAGTGGCCTATGATTTAACCAAGAGAGAGAGAGAAATGGACAAAGAACTGTTAAAGACAAAAAACTTAACAGATATGGGAGAGGGGAAGCATGTAGTCAGAGGTCCACCCTGGAATCGAAGGGTCATCAGGGTGGAGGATCAAAGACCACAGCCACAGTAGAAATTGACTCAAGTACATCATGTGCTGAGAATGTAAATAATGTAAATAGAAAGTTTAGCATTATATTTACAAATGTGGATGTATATACTTTTGATAAGTTTTTAAAATTAAGGTCGTTACTTGATACATTAAGTGATAAGCCAAGCATTATTGCCCTCTCTGAAGTTAAACCTAAGCACTTTAGATATTGAAGGGAACTTGAATAATACAACATCGAAGGGTATGAGATAGAGGAAAGTAATGTTTTGGGTAATGAAGGTAGAGGTCTCTTGATATACGTGAAAAGTGGCATTAAGTATAGTAGGGGGGATTTGGTTTCATGTTTCTGTGGGATTTGGTTTCATGTTTCTGTGAGTATTGCTGTCTGGAAATTATGCTTCAAGGAGAGAAACTTAACCTAACTCTAGTATATCGGAGTTCAAATAGCCAGGAGGAAAATGACCAAATGTTGCTGGATTTATTGCAAGAGGTAACTGAGATGAAGGCTACATTTAAGATTTTGATGGGAGACTTTAATTTGCCCCAAATAAATTGGAAAAATTGCACGACTAACACTGTAATGAATGATTTTGGAACAAAATTTGTGGAAAAGGTGCGCAATTGCTTTTTGACCCAGCATGTGGAGGAAATTACAAGAATAAGGGGTGAAAATGTGGGTAATACCCTAGATTTATTTTTCACAAATGAAGTGATCATGCTGTGATACAAGTTACATGGAATATGGAGGAGATCGTGGCTCATGATAGAAAAACTATGTATTTGTATGAAAAAGCAGATTATGAGTTGCTGAGAAGGGAACTTAGTATTAATAATGACTAGGTGAAATACCTATCGAGGCTACCAATATTGAGGAAATGTGGAGCAGATTCAAGTCAAAATTGTATGTTGCAATAGATAAGAGTGTACCCACAAGAAAGATGGGGAATTTAAATCAATCCAGGAAAAGGACGAATAGCAATCTACCAATGAATAAGAAATTATTGTCTAAGATAAAGAAGAAACAGAGGTTGTGTATGAGAATGAAATCATATGAGAGTAATCTGAATGTATCTACTAAGAACGAGTATTTAGAGACTGAGAAGGAGTACAGAAAGCTGAATAATCAAATTAGAAAAGCAACCTGAAATGCTGTAAAACTAAAAGAAAGGGAGATTGCAAAAAAATGTGAAGGATAATCCTAAAATATTTTGGAAATATATGCAGACTAAGCAAAAAGGAAACCAAGGATTCCTGACTTATACAAGGGCACTGCTGAAGATGGAAAAACTGAAAGTGATCTGGAAAAAGTTGAAGTTTTAGCAAAGCAATTTTCGAAGGTGTTTGTCATGAAGCCAGAAGATGAGGTACCATATTGTGTGATGAAAAATGTACCAACACTGAATCACCTGGGAATTAATAAGGAAAAAATTAAAAGATCATTAAAAATCTAAAGAGGCATAAATCCCCAGCACCTGACAGAATCCACTCTAGGATTATAAAAGAGGATATGGAACAATTAGTAGTGCCTTTAGAAATACTTTATCAGTACTCCTTTAAACATAAGGAACTCCCTCAAGATTGGCTAATTGCTCATATTACTCCTATATTTAAAAAGGGTTCCAAGTGTGATCCAGAGAATTATAGGCCAATCAGTTTAACAAGTATAATCTGTAAGATATTTGAGACAATGATAAGGGAGGAGATAATGGCACACATGAGAACCAATAGTTTATTTACTGACAAGCAATATGGCTTTATCTCAGGACGATCAATGGTGCTACAGCTCATAAAGATTCTGGACAGATGGACTGAAATTATTGATGATGGACATGCAGTGGATGTAATATATTGTGATTTTATGAAGGCTTTCGATAGAGTTGCACATAGAAGGCTATTCAGTAAAATTAGGTTATGGAATTGGAAAGGAGTGCCAAGAATGGATTGCAGCATTCCTAACACAAAGACAACAAAGAGTGGTGGTGAAGGGGGAAATGTCAAGATGGAAGCCAGTGATAAGTGGAGTGCCGCAGGGCACTGTTCTCGGACCATTGTTGTTTGTTTTGTTTATCAATGACCTTCCCGATAGTATAGTAAATGACAGCGAAGTATACCTGTATGCAGACGACACAAAGATATTTAGATGCATAAAAGATCAAGAGGATTGTCAAAAGCTGCAGCAGGATGTGCAGGAAGTATACTCATGGAGTGAAAAATGGTTGTTGAGTTTTCATCCAGATAAGTGTAGTTATATGAGAATAGGAAGAACGACTATTGAAGATCAAGGCTACCAAATGGAGAAGCAGCTGAAAAAGATTACTTCTGAGAAGGATGTGGGAGTAATAATCAATGATAAATTGAGTTGTGTAGATCACCTGGCAGAGAAAGTAAATAAAGCCAACAAATTAGTGGGAATAATCAGAAGGACCTTTGTTACATTGGATGCAACGATATTTAAAGCTTTGTTTGTAGCTTTAGTAAGACCGCATATGGAGTATGCTAATCAGGTATGGAGTCCTCACCTGGTTAAAGACATTGAGATGGTGGAGAACGTGCAACGAAGGGCTACAAGGATGGTGCCGGAACTTAAAGGACTTAATTATGAAGAGAGACTAAGGAAGCTGAACCTACCAACACTGGCATACAGAAGAGATACTCACTGGAAAATATGATGGGGAATGTAGTCAAAGGCATATTGAAACTTCGAGAAGAAAACATCAGCAGGGGAAATTCGCTGAAGCTTTTTAAGACAAGGTCACGGCTGGATATAAGGAAGTATGCTTTCCCGTGTAGGGTGATAAATAACTGGAATCAGTTGCCTGAGTGGGTGATTGCAGCAGCATCAGTCAACCAGTTTGAGGTCAGACTTGATAAATTTTGTTTAATCAAGATGTGATAGAACGGGTTGAGGCCGTTTAATTTCAACCACTATCACATGTTATTTAAAACCACGATGCTACCCACGTGCATCTTCGCTTTGAAGCCTGGGGCCTTATCGCAGCCGCCTGAGTCAATGTTTAAACAAGGAGGTTTATCTTCCGCCGTTCGCCCCCAGCACCGACCTCGCCAGATTGAGTTAGGCTTATGGGCAGATAAGGCATTGTTCTCAGGCTCGGCTGTGCATTCCCTCGAAGCCCCCACTTCATTGTCCCCCACGCCAAGGGGCTGTCTCGACTATTTAGATGGAAACTTTACCACTAAGAGCAGATTGGAGATCCAGATTTTCGTCGCGAAACATCACTACGACCCACTCTCACCTTGTGCGCCAAGGGACCTCGACCTCGAGATTCACCATCACTTGTCCAGAAGAAGGACAATATCCCTTGAGTTCCAGCCTTCGTGACGCCAAGTCCACAAGGCTTTCCCTGTTGTTTAGAAAGAGAAAGACGTTAGAACAGCCATCGTTCGTTCGAGCCCGTTGACAAGAAACTGTTCTCCCCCCACCCCCACCCCTGTTGTTCAGAAGAGAACAACGTAGAACAGCCATTGTTCGTTTGAGCCCGTTCGCCAAGAAACGGTTCTCACCCTTCCCCCGTTGTTCAGAAGAGAACAACGTAAAACAGCCATTGTTCGTTTGAGCCCGTTTGCCAAGAAACGGTTCTCACCCTTCCCCCTTGTTGTTCAGAAGAGAACAACATTAGAACAGACATTGTTCTCGAGCCCGTAGACAAGAGACGGTTCTCACCCCCTACCCCTTGTTGTTCAGAAGAGAACAACGTAGAACAGCCATTGTTCTTCAAGCCGTTCGTCAAGAAACGGTTCTCATTCCTAAGACGCCATGTCAGGATCATTTAATTCCCCCCTTCGGCTGGAACTCGCCAGTGGACCGAAAATTCCTTCACGTCGCCTTCCTCTGCACAATAAGTATAATTACGTAAACCGAACGTTTTCTTTGAGTATTTAACCCTTTTGTCAATTCTATCTTGTGCTTTAAATGATTTAGCAAACCATCCCATCCCTTTAACTTTATATTTGTTTCACCTTTTTGAATCCCTCTTAATCCTCGGATTAGCTAGATTCCTCACGACCCTTTCCATTCTCTGTTTATGTCAATATTTTCCGTTTTGTGTGTTGTTGATAGTTTTTATTAATAAAACTCTATTTTATTAATGATAGCAATATTATTATCCTTGGGGTCAGTTCCACTTCTTAAGCATATCGAAGATACATAATATCAGCCAGCCTAGACATCCACGCACTCTAAAGCTAATTAAATAAGTTCCCTCAACGAATAGTTATATATGGTATATCGACGAGAGTCCATTCTACGATATATATATATATATATATATATATATATATATATATATATATATATATATATATATATATGTATACCATTTAAATTTGGTATCAAGTGTGTAAGGTTTAACGCTATATCTTTGCAAACACTGGTCTCAGTCGAGTAAAGCATAGTGTTATTCGTTATAATAATAGAGTATAGTAGTTCCCTTTTGTTTTAACGATTGCATCCCCTTTTTTTGAAACATAAGAAGCTGGAGTAGCTCAAGGAACTGTTATAATAATTTGTTTGTGTTTTGTTGTGGGATTTTAGTCAGTGGTTATTTAGATCGAGAAACCAAGTACGAATACGTCAGTGCCCATATTTAGGTAGGCTAATTCTCTAGAAAGCATAATTCTTGTTGCAAGGAATTTTAGTTGGTTGACTAGTGCGCCCCCAAGTGCAAAGATGACTCAGTTCGAAATCTTTAAAGCGCAAGGAGAATCATTGGGACTTTCCGGAAAAGAACTAATTGAGTACGTTCAAGGGAAGCAAAGAACAGACAGAAAAGAAAAAGTTAGAGAAAGTGAAATCCAACGAGAAGAAAGAGAAAGAGAAATTGAACGAGAAGAAAGAGAAAGAGAAATCAAACGAGAAGAAAGAGAAAGGGAAATCCAACGAGAAGAAAGAGAAAGAGAAATCCAACGAGAGGAAAGAGAAAGAGAAATCCAACGAGAAGAAAGAGAAAGAGGAGAACGGGAAAGACAAGCTGAGCTTCACCATCAGATTGAATTAGCTCGTGTTGAAGCAGAAATACAGTCATCCAGTTCACGTTCTAAAGCCCCCCCCCCCCCATCTCCCACTAAAGCTCCCCAATTTTAAGGACATAGAGGATTTCGGAGCATTTTTAGCCCACTTCGAAAAGATCCTCGAAATCAATAACATGGATCTGGAGGCTGAAGGTGTAGGCAGATTACTTCCCTTGTTAAATTGTAAATTGCGCGAAATTTTTATATCTTTACCATCTGAGTGTAGAATTAACTACAGCACCTTAAAAGCTGAGTTATTAGCCACCCATAATATGACTCCCGATTTCTACCGCCAAGAATTTCGAGGAGGTCGTATTAAACCCGGACAGACGTTCCGTCAATTCGGATACATTCGGATACATTGGTTAGAATCCTCAAAGGTTGATCCTAACTACGAGTCCTTAACAGACTTCGTGTTGCGGGATCAATTTTTGGCGTCTCTCCAACGGAGTTCCGCGCGTTCGTCAAGGATCGTCGGTGCCAGACCTTTAAAGAATGTACCGAAGAAGCGGATGTCTATGCCGCAAGCCATAATTTATACCCAAAGGAGAATCGAACTTCTCACCAATCCCCCTACAAGGAAAGAAGGAAGGATTCGCGCCCCTTCACAGGAAAGCCGACGAAGTTTCCGAGCCCCGTAAAACCCCAAAACTTCATTCCCCAAAACCAACAACGGTACTCCAAACCTCCCATTAAGATTTCTCATCCATCTCTCTTCCCGAAGCGACCAATCATATGCTTCACCTGTGGTGTAGAAAACCACATGAGCTGGAATTGCCCCCAAAATTCTGGGCTTAAAAGTGGACCAGCCCACCAAGTTCCCCAGATTAATGCCACCCCGGCTTTCCCGGTGGTGCAGACCCAAGCAGCAACTTCTCACCCTCCGTCAGGCCACCAGGTAAATTTTATTTTTGATAAAAGTTCATCGGGAACTTTGAAATTTGAGGAGGGCAGCGTGAACGGCTGCCGAGTGTCGACTCTCGTCAGGGACACAGGATGTACGTGTTGCATCGTATCCGACGAACTCCTCCCCCCAGTGGACCCTAACCACGAAAAATTTGCGGTGGTACATGACTACCTTAGGCGGGCGAACCAATTCCCCGTCGTTAGATGTTACCTGCAGTGTCAGTATTATGATAGCTGGGCTGAAGCCATTTCAGCACCCATACAATTCTGTTCCGTACTTATAGGACAGAGCCCCCAAGTAAGCTCCGACCCTGTGTCTCAGGCCGCCCTTCCTCGAGGCCGAGCTAAGAAAGAAGCCCAGGAGCCCGTCCCCATCAGAACCCCGATACCGTCCGATTTCTCGGAGACCCTTAACCAGGACTTTAGGACGGCACAAAAGGAGTGTGAATTACTAACACCCTTAGGCGATAAGGCCCAAGACAAGGACACGGAGACTGTCCGTGGACCCCAAGAAAAAAGTACCCCTAACGCGCCCATGGAGATACCTTCGTAGCACTGGACGAAACATCAGCGCTTGAAGAAGATTACCCCGCGGAGTCCCTTAATGTAATACAGACAGTGTGCATCCAACCTGATGCCGATTACCCTCCTCCTTCCCTACCAGGCGAGTCTTTTGAACCCTCTGACCTGGATATTGACGCGCAGCTGACACCACATCAGAAGAGTCAGCTACAAGAACTATTTGAATGGAGTCGCCATTTAACCACCCTAGTAGCTCTTTTCGAGCGACTGCGCGAAAATGGCCTCACCATTGGCCCCAGCAAATGCCATTTTGCCCACGAGACCCTAAAATACTTGGGTTTCAAAATAGGACCAAGCAAGTTAGGTCCCCAAGAGGACAAGATTAAGGCAATCGCCGACATGCCCCTCCCGATTACAAAGAAGCAATTAAGATCGTTCCTAGGATCAGCTTCTTACTATCTGCAATTTGTTCCGAAATTCGCTGCAATCCTGGCGCCCCTCAGCTCGCTTCTAAAAAAGAATTTCCCCGATCGTTTACGTTGGAATGATGTCGCAGTTTCCCATTTTAATCAGCTCAAGAGTAAGTTCATTTCTGCCCTCATTTTAAAGTTGCCCAACCTGGAAAAATCCTTTAGGATTAAGACCGACGCGAGCAACGATTGCATTGGAGGTGTACTCCTTCAATACGAGGATGACGGAACGAGTCATCCAGTTGCATATGCTAGTCGCCAATTATTACCACGCCAAAAGAGATATGCCACTATAGAGAAGGAAGCTCTATCAATTATCTGGGTTATAGAAAAATTCAAAATGTACTTGATAGGAAAAGAATTTCAGATAGGAACCGACCACCGTCCGTTAGCCTATATTAGGAATGCGCGACACTCTAACGGCCGAATCATGCGCTGGAGTATACTCTTGCAAGAGTATCAATTTAAAATAAATTATATAAAAGGTTCCGATAACCAGGTCGCTGACGCACTCAGTAGGGATGCGTTACCGAATAGCGTAGAGTAATTGTATTCGTAGGATTAGTATCTCCATGTATGTATATACCGTCTTGTACGACTTAAATTAGATTCTCTTGTAATATAATTTGTTAATGTATACGTCTGAATTTTGTAACGCTCAATGTCTATTTTTTGTATGTATATATATTTGTAACCATTAAATTACGTATAAATTATTTTGTCACATATGTACTAATTTTATATCATTTCATTGTCCCATGCCCCCTTTTTTTTATTAAGTTTGTATTAAAGGTTATTTTCCCTTATAAGCAAAAGATCAAAATAATCATATGTATTGAGGTAATACTAATTAGGTGCAGGATAAATAACTGGAATCAGTTGCCTGAGTGGGTGATTGCAGCAGCATCAGTCAACCAGTTTGAGGTCAGACTTGATAAATTTTGTTTAATCAAGATGTGATAGAACGGGTTGAGGCCGTTTAATTTCAACCACTATCACATGTTATTTAAAACCACGATGCTACCCACGTGCATCTTCGCTTTGAAGCCTGGGGCCTTATCGCAGCCGCCTGAGTCAATGTTTAAACAAGGAGGTTTATCTTCCGCCGTTCGCCCCCAGCACCGACCTCGCCAGATTGAGTTAGGCTTATGGGCAGATAAGGCATTGTTCTCAGGCTCGGCTGTGCATTCCCTCGAAGCCCCCACTTCATTGTCCCCCACGCCAAGGGGCTGTCTCGACTATTTAGATGGAAACTTTACCACTAAGAGCAGATTGGAGATCCAGATTTTCGTCGCGAAACATCACTACGACCCACTCTCACCTTGTGCACCAAGGGACCTCGACCTCGAGATTCACCATCACTTGTCCAGAAGAAGGACAATATTTCTTGAGTGCCAAGGTTCGAGCCTTCGTGACGCCAAGTCCACAAGGCTTCCCCTGTTGTTCAGAAAGACAACAACGTTAGAACAGCCATTGTTCGTTCGAGCCCGTTGACAAGAAACGGTTCTCACCCTTCCCCTGTTGTTCAGAAGAGAACATCGTAGAACAGCCATTGTTCGTTTGAGGCCGTTCGCCAAGAAACGGTTCTCACCCTTTCCCCTTGTTGTTCAGAAGAGAACAATATTAGAACAGCCATTGTTCTCGAACCCGTAGACAAGAGACGGTTCTCACCCTCCCCCCTTTGTTGTTCAGAAGAGAACAACGTAGAACAGCCATTGTTCTTCAAGCTGTTCGTCAAGAAACGGTTATTATTCCCAAGACGCCACGTCAGGATCATTTAATTCCCCCCCTTCGGCTGGAACTCGCCAGCGGACCGAAAATTCCTTCACGTCGCCTTCCTCTGCTCAACAAGTATAATTACGTAAGCCGAACGTTACCTTTGAGTATTTAACCCTTTTGTCAATTCTATCCTGTGCTTTAAATGGTTTAGCGAACCATCCCATCCCTTTAACTTTATATTTGTTTTACCTTTTTGAATCCCTCTTAATCCTCGGATTAGCTAGATTCCCCACGACCCTTTCCATTCTCTGTTTATGTCAATATTTTCCGTTTTGTGTGTTGTTGATAGTTTTTATTAATAAAACTCTATTTTATTAATGATAGCAATATTATTATCCTTGGGCTCAGTTCCACTTCTTAAGCATAGCGAAGATACATAATATCGGCCAGCTTAGACATCCACGCATTCTAAAGATAATTAAATAAGTTCCCTCAACGAATAGTTATATATGGTATATCGTCGAGAGTCCATTCTACGACACAAGAATTGGAATACAATTACAAGGCAAAGATAATCCAACACACGCTGCCGCAGGTTGATAATATAGATCTGGAGTCACAGGCGTAAGCCTCTTACATGAAGTCTTCTGTAAGTATCTGTAAGTAACTACTTGTTTTTTTAGCAGTTTGGGTGTCAAACATTCCCCTTTTACGCAGTTTGAAAATGATCAATCAGACGTGAAAATAGTATTGAATTGAGAACTTTGTCCGTCGTCTATTGCGGAATTATTAACTCTAGTTTCTGATAAAGATAAATTAAACACCTTTTTGGATGTTCATAATTCAGTGCGAATTAAAAGCGAATGCGACATTTGTGGCCGAGCATTAGATGTGAACCCTAACTTTGAATTTAGATGCTCGAAAATAAAACGTGATTCAAGTCAGCTAGATTTCGAATAGGACGCAGCGCGCAAAATAAATAGGCTTTCCTCTTCGCTATTTCGGAAGTATAACCACTGCAATTAGTACGGAAACAGCGTGTTTCGTTGTTTTTTTTTCGGGTAATTTTGTAAAAAAAAATGGCCTACGTAAACAACGTTTTCGGTTTGTTTACTTTCGGGCATTTTTTTAATACAAAAAATGGCGGCAGCTATCATTCCCCTGAAAACTCAAACGCGCATGAATATTCAAACACGAGCGGCCGAGCCGCTCGTCTACATGTTTACCGGGATGTGAAATGAATGAGGTGATAGAAAAAGAGTGGAAGAGAATGGCTGCTTATTCTGTTGGGGCTCTGTGACATGATTCCTGGAGAGCATATGGATCAAAATGTGTTTGTAGGCAGGTAACATTAGGACAATAATAACTGTTTCCCTGTCATCATAGGTAGTGCCGCTTGGTGGTCACCCGACTGTGGATCAAGATCATTCAAGCTTTTGTAGGTGTTTTTTTTGCGTTTCTCTTGTAGTCTGTATGTTTGTACTTTCCGTGTTGATGATGATGACGCATCGGATGATTGCCTTTTGAACGGCCGTCCTTAAAGAATGGTCTTTCCAGGTCACAAACTATTCTTCCAGCTCTCTCGCTCTTCTTTCTCTCTGCTTCCACATTTGTAGGAGGGGGCTTTTTGTCTGCTCAATTTCTTCCTTCTCCTTGTTAAATAGAAATTTTCCTATTACTTCTCTTCCGTTTTCAATAAAAGGTTGCTGTAGTATGATATCCTCTTGTCTGATGATCTGCAGTCCCCCACAGTGAAGAATAAAATGTTCCAAATCCTCTCTCTCCACACCTCACATCTCCTCCACCAAACCTCTGTCTGTCCCTCAGGCTCAAAGTGTTAAATCTTGCTCTAAACAATATGATGGACTCGTATTTGTTGTCATATATATATATATATATATATATATATATATATATATATATATATATATATATATATATATATATATATATATCTTTCTCACTTGATATTTCCATTTTATATTCTCTGTAGATGTTTATAGTCGGCTTTTGTTCCATTCCACTTGCCACTCTCTCGTGTCCCATTCATTTATCTTCCTCTTTATATGTTTTTCTTCATCATCTTAATCTGATCCATCCTTATCCCAATCCCTTCTTCTTGTTTGTATGTTTGTGCAGTGGTTTTCTTTTTGTTATCTTATAGTCGTGGTCTTAAGTGTAGATGGGTTCTACTCGTCTTTCGTCTGGTCTTTACTACTAGAGAAGCTTCTCGTCCTTCTGTATCTGTCTTCCAATGGTATGTCAATATATATTTGCCTTATTTCATCCGTCATTTGTCCCGTGACTTTTCCCCGGATTTTTTGGGCCCTTGCTTGAAGTTCGATGTTAATTGGAGACATCTAAATCTCCTCGTATAGGTCTCTCTGCCTCCTTCTTTCTCTTCTTCTAACGTTTGTAATTAGAAGTACAGCAGCTTCGATCTAATGAGTGCATTATAGATCTTTTTCTTGTTAGCCGTGCTCAGATTTTTGATCCTGTATAGCTTTTTAAGCTCGCCCTTCGACCGTGCTGTTGTTTGAGCAACGTGGTAACCATACCCACTCTTATCTATCTTTAATCCAAGCACAGTCCCCTCTGTGCTGTAGAGAATGCGCGCGTCATCTGTTTCGATGCGGCCCAATTCACTACGGAAGAGCGGTATCGCCCTGTATTTCTAGATGTTAGTGGCAGTTTTCCACCTTCTTTCATATCTGTTGACATGGTCGATCTCATTTGCTGTTAATTGTGTTGGGTGGTCAGGGTTTCTGAAGGGGGCAGTAATAATCTGGGATATGTCGTCTGAGAATTGGATGTACAGCAAGTCTTCCTTGACCAGATTCGGGAGGTCAAGGGTGAGGCTGTTGTACAGGAGGGGGCTTAAGCACCCTCCTTGCGGTACGCCTGCAGATAGCTGGAAGTCTGGCCCTTGATAGTTTTTAATATGTATGTATGCGTTCCTGTCTGTTATGTAGTCACAAAGTATTTTTTCTAGTCTTGGGTTCGATCTTAGTCTTAGTATCTTGTACTGTAGTACAGTTCTCCATACCTTGTCGAATGCTTTCTGGACGTCTCTAAACACCAGGTTAGCATACTTTTTTTGGCTAGCAATCTTTGCCCGCTTTTCGGTGATGGTAGCCAGCGCAGTGTCGGTCCCTCTCCCTCTTCTGAATCTATTTTGATGTTGATTGTGGAGGTTGTTATCCTCCATGAATTCGTAGACTCTGTTATCAAGCACTTTTTCGAAGAGCTTGCCTACCACTTCGAGGAGGGAAATGGGCCTGAAGTTGGCTGGTGTGTCGGGCGGCTTTCCGGGTTTGCGAATAATCATTTTGGCGATCTTCCATTCTTCTGGAAACTAGCCAACGTTTAGTCACGCATTCATTACGTTAACGAGCCCGTCCATGATGTTGCGATGGGCGTTCGTGAAGTTAATTTTGGTTAACTCCGCCTTACCCGGTGCTCTCTGTCTAAAAGTGCTTAGCGTCTTAGTGATTTCTTCTCTGGTTATTTTTCTTCTGGACCCCGTCATTTCTCTGTCGGGAGATGTATTATTGAAGGGGTAAGTCTTTTCTATTTCTTGTCTTGGTTGGTCGTGGATGTACTCTTTTAAGTCATGGTCAAAGTGTTCGTTTTCTTATGGGATGATGGCAAATATGTTACTCCAGAAGTCTCTGAACGCTTCTTCATTTTCGGTTGTATCGTCCAACTCTGTCCCGTCGTCCTTTTTTAGGTGAACGTCTCTGTCTGGTGGTTTCCCTTTTAACCTTGTTACGGTATTCCAAAATGTTCTGGGATCCATTTCTTCGTCGAGCTTGCTTATAAGGTCATTCCATAGTGTTGTTCTGTTATATGTGTTTTCATATCTATCCTTAGCGTTCTTAGTCGTCTGCTTTTGACTCTGTCTGTACTCGTCAGTCTAATTTCTTCATATAGTCTTTTGTATTCGTCCATCTTGGTGCTGGGAGCGTCTTGAATGTTGTGCTAGGTACTGTTGCTCGGTTTGCTTCCACCATTTTCTCCGTTAAAGTTGCCAGCTCCTGGTCGATTTCTTCCAGTGAGGCCTCTTCAAGTGGTTGGGGAGTGTATTCATTAAGAAGAGTTCTGTACTCCTCTCAGTTTGTTCGGGAGAAGCATTTCCTCTCCTTAACGAGGATATGAATAGGGCTGGAGGATATTTTAATTAATGTGACGATGTGGTCGCTTGGTATTAAGGGTCCAAGTTGTATATAATAGTTATAGGGGAAATCTCGACTAGTTAGGATGATATCTGGTTTGGTTGCATACTGATCGGTGATGTACGCGGGGAAGTCGGGCACAGCGCGACTACGATGTTCCTGTCCAAAATGGTATTCAGATTCTTTCCTTTCTTATTATGGCGGCCGGTGTATCCTGATTCCTTGCATCTGGCGTTGAGGTCTCTGCCAAACAAGACTGTTCTTTCGTGTGCACAAAGTTGAAGGAAATTGTGCAACGGCAGGTAATCTCTTCTTGGGGGGTTGGTACTCTGTAAACACCACTAGGGGTCTCAATGTGGTTTGAACCTTGGTGGACAGATAGGATTCGTCCATAGAAGGGAGTTCTTTGAATGTATCCCATTTTTTACTGTGATTGCAGCACCAGCACCATCGTAACGCTCCGAGCTGTGATTCTTCTCAATGACGTTGTATGTGAAGATCTTCACCCTGTTTGCACTGTGTCAACTCCGTGTTCGGAGATTAAAACAATGTCATGGTCGCACTGTCTAATTATGTTACCGTAAGTCGTTTGTTTTGTGTCCCATCCGTCTGCGTTCATCTGTAGAGTCGTTAAGTCTTTCGTTAGTTTATCCATGTTGTCTATCGTTTAGTTGTTCCTTTTGTCGTGCTTCTTTGGGGTGGAAGGGCTAGGTGGTGGGGATCTAGTTTTTTCCGGATCTTTTCTTGTTAAATTCAGCGGTTGTGATCGTGGCCTAGGTTTCTTGATCCAATCGGACCACCCCCAAGGAGGAGGGCTTCTTCAACCACCTTCTCCGGGATGTCTCCGTCATATTCCCATTTGTAAGTAGCAGTTATAACGCCCTCACTAATAGTTCTATCTGTTATGACATTGGGGAATGGGTTGTGAGCCGTGGTGTAGATCTTTAGATTTATCATCCTGCCGTGGTAGGTATGTTTGGAGTCTCTGGAGGTTGAGGTGGACCTCATCCTCTGTCGGTTGGGGGATCTTCTGGTGCGAGAACCTTGTCTGGAGAGTTAGTTCTCTTCGCTGGTCGATTTAATTACTTCATCTATTGGTTGGAGGGGGGTTCTATTGTTTGAGGTTCGGGATCTTGTTAGATGCTTGCTGGAGTGTGAGCTGGAACAGTTTCCGTTTGCATGGGGATTGTTTGCGGAGGTTGCATCTAGATCCTTAGAATGTCTTCAGAGAGAAGGGTCTCGGGAAAACATCTCTTGCATTCCGTTCTTCACGAGCATCTGATTAAGTTCTCTTTTGAATGATCCCGAGTTCGTGAGGTTCGCTATGTGTGCATAGTATATGCAGCACATAATCTTGGTAGAATACTCGCTTTCTACTTTGAAGTAGGTTCGTTGAGCCGTAGCCTCATTAATCACTGCCTTCGCCACCTTGGCATACGATGGGTTGGTCTTAGCCTCTTTCTTCTTTTGTTGTTGTTTCTCTTTTATTGACTCTTTTTTTATTGGGTATGACATCGCCATGTCTCCGTGGTCTCCGTTGCAGTTCACGCATATGCGTACGCTGCTTCTGCAGTCACGCCAGACGTGACCAACTTGACCGCGCATAGAACAAATATCTTGTGTTTGCGGGCATGCTTTCGATGTGTGCTGGTTGTATTTATAGCACTTAAAACATGTTTGCACTTCCGTAAACTCTTCTCTTTGTATTTAGTCAGGGCATACCCTGAGGGGGAAAAAGAAGGAGGCTGAGCTCTTTTGCCTTTTGTGCGATGCCTGTATCATGGAAAATAACCTTAAAGGCATGTGTGTAGTATTTAAACTTGATTACCTCTGATACTTTGGCCCATTGGTGGTTCCTCTCTATTTCCTCTACGATTTCGTCGCTTGAGTGATGTCCTACCCAAGAGTCTAAGCGTCTGCATATAATGCTCTCGTGAACCTGAATTTGGGGTGGAATTTTTGGGGTCAGGTTGATCATATTCAGGATTTGGGTGACTTTTGATGAGGCCAAAAGATCAGCGTCAGCCTCCTTTTGGCATATGACCGTGTATCCAGCTAGGATATCTATTAGTCTAACTAATGCTTGCCGTAATCCTTTCACTTAGTTTAGAATTATTTATGCACTTCACTTTCCATTGAAATCACATTCGTAGAAAAAATAACAAAAATTAAGTTTGGGTGTAGTAACGCGAAAGTCTTTGGCGTTTCTTCACTTGCACTTGGCTTTGCCTTCTTAAATTTCACTTATCTTTGAACCTTTACCGATCAGAACATACGGGGGAGATGGAAACACAGCAATCAATCATAACAATCTGCCAAACTCAATAAGGAGAAAAGTGGTGTGTAAAAATTCAATTACGTAAACTTTCCCTTAAAAATTTGTCTTAATCATGATTGGTCAATTTTGTAGCGCCTATGTTTGCAAACCCGGCTAACGTTAGTTTGCCATTAAAAATTTCCTTAACGCTGATTGTTCAATTTTTTAGTGCCTATGTTTGAAAACCCAACTAACGTTAGTTTGCCCTTACAAATTTCTTAACAATGATTGGTCAATTTGTATCGTTTATGTTTAAGTAGAAAAACTATATATAGTGTAGAATTTGGTAAATCAAAGATGAGGACTCTCGAATATTCGATTACTACGCACTGCTGAGTACCCTACGGATAAAGCATTCTTACTTGCTTAGTAACGGACTTTGAGCATCACTAACATAGAAAAGAGCCTATTCTGGAAGTCTTTTGGTGAATTTTGCTTCAACCTTCAAAAAGAGATAATACCATTTACTTCACCGAGGATTCATAATTCAATGAAGATTTAAGCACCTCACTAATCCCGCACATCGTCATAAGTCAGAAATTTTCTCGAAACTGAGGCATGACTGCGAGTCCCGGAAGGAGGAGAGATCCTCATCGCCCGGGGGACCCGCCCAGCATCATAGAGGGAAGTACAACCGGTTTCTATGTAGTTGGATGCGGTTATGGCGCAAGTACCCGAGAGGGCGTGGCAAAACTTTAGTGGCCGTTGAGTCGACCGCTACTGCATCGAGTGCACCATAAGTCATCCCTCTTGAGGTTCCCATTCGAGATCCACCCCATCCATCCATCACCCATCAGCCTGGCAGTAACTGAGTGTGGGACCAACTGGAAAATGAACGGGGCGTTCATGTCACGTTTGCGACCTCGCTTACCCAAACCACTAACTCCTTTACCACCTCATAACTTCTTTTCATCTCACACCAAAACACGATAATTACACTTTTGTTCCAGGAAAGAAGAAAATAATCAAAAGGACATAGTAGAAAGGAAAAGGAAGAGCATGGAGACCCTCACTAAGAGGGTCCACCTCAGGCCCATCCAAGGAATTAAGGCACCGGAGAAGCGCAAGCTATGCGAAAGCTCTTCGTCAACCTAAAAGTGGCCCTCGTTACATTGATTGAAGTCTCGTCGGGCTTCTTTGCTTTCTGAGCGGAAACCAAGAGCGTGGACTGTCTGCTGTATGAAGAGGGAGCTAAAGTCCTAAAGAAAGTCGGGTTCAAAGCGAAGACCTTTCCACAAGTAGCAGGCAAACCCAGCGTGTCGTAAAGTGAAGAGTTGGGTCATGGAACATTCACCAGACGAACTTAAGGAGGAAATTCAGAGGAGCAACCAATGGGCCAAAATACGCGAATTAATCAAGTTTCGTGATCATACCAACGTATTTAAAATTCCATTGGCGACCACGGACATGGCGAGCAAAGCAACTACGGACGGACTCTTGGTATTCAATATGAGAATACCAGGAGATAACATCGAGCAAAAAAAGTTCAATAGCATACAAATGTGTTTTGTATGAGACAAGCTCCTGACTCATACGACAGCGATTTGCCCCGAAAAAGAAAAACTACGGTGCAGTAAATGCGCCACTGAAGGTCACCGATTCGACAAATGCGAAAGTACGAAGAAGAAGTGCCTTAACTTTAAGGGAAACCACAGGAGTATGGCCATGAACTGCCCCAAACGTAAAGAAATTATCAAGAGGAAGAAGAGCCGTAAAAGGCAAAGGAAACAACGTGCGCCAACGACGCCAAAAAAACTCGACTCAACGAGAGCATCCCCGACAGATTTTAGCCTCACGAGTGACTTGAGTTCTAAAATCTTTATTTGCATAACGCATGCAAATGTAGCGAATGCAGTCAAACCTGGCTGTTACAACGAAGTGCTAAACGCATTATTGAATGAGAATAAATTGGCTTCTGTGAAAATGCCTGCAAATCCGAATGTTCGAGAATCTTCAAGGAAACAGTGGTCAGAGGCAACAACCAAGTTAAGTCTAGGCTTGAAGCTGTAGTCGAAGCCCCCTTGTCGGAAGAATCCGAAGAGAAAAAATAACAAGAGGAAGAATACGAAGTATAAACCACCTCTTCGGAGAGTGATGAGGGCCCATCCACTCGTACATGAGCTACGAAGAGCTGATTAAAAACTCCAAGTCCTCTTCCGAAGAGTGAAGAGCCTGGGCAATCTACAGCAGCTCAACAGGCGAAAGAGAAGAAGAATAAGAGAAAACACCGTTAATTACACTTCATCATGCACTTGAACGGACTGAAAGTACTGGAAATTAAACCAACAGCTGATTTCTGAACATAGGATCGACACTCTTAATTCTGAAATGAAAATCTGGAATTACGAATGTGTTAGTCACAAATCACTCACAAGAACGGTACGAGAGGGCTAACAACCCTGGAGGGCGCTTTATAAATACCTATTATTATTATTATTATTATTATTATTATTGCCATCGAAAAAGGGATCAAGTACAAGCAGATTGAGGTTGAACTCGACATTGGAAAGCTGGTCATCGTTGCCGGGTAGCAGCCGCCAAGGAGAGGATACTTACCGATCCATTCTCTCGCTAACTTATTTGGCAGAAGAGCCCCTGCCATATTAGTGGGGGATCTGAACGCCAGATATCGGGAATCCGGCTACTGGACTTTCAATGGAATTGGAAGGTGCCTAGGCACTATGCTGAACAGAAACATGGTCCGGCGGATAGGCCCGGACTTTCCCACCTTTGTCCGAGGAAAAAGTGCCACAAAACCAGACATATGTCTGGCAAATCGTCAGCTACCGTTCAATTACTACATGGAACCAGTCCAGATACCATGTAGTGACCATATGGGAATCCTTCTCACCATCAACAAGAATCATATAAAAGTCCCAGCTTTAGTTAGAAAAGACTACAGAAGAGCAGACTGGGCACGGTACGCGCACCTTCTCGAGCCATACCATCAGCCCAACTTGGATGAAGCAATTCTCGAGGAGATCGAGGAGGCACTCGATGACCTTAATAACCATCTCATCAACACGGATAGAGCTTGTGTCCCCCAAACCCAGTATAAGTCCATGTCAACCCACAGGTTGACTGAATACATGAAATAACTATATCGTGAGTTGAAAGTAATGTTTGAAATCAACATCAGAAATGCATCGATTGCCTCAACACAACGAAGTAAAGATATCAAAGAAGAGCTCAACCAGTTGATCCTCGAACAGCAGTAAAGACGTTGGGACGATACGATCGAGAGCCTCGATCATGATGCACCTCCAAAAGATTTTTAGAATAAAATCAGGAGTCTCAAAGGATCAACTGTAAAAAAGAAGAAAATAGAAATATTAAAAGAAGATGGAACCATCGAAACAGAAGAAAGAAGAGTAAGAAATATTCCGACGTTAATGGGAAAAAATCTTTAGTATATCCGAAGAAGAAAACGAAGATTTTGATATAGAGTTCAAAAATAACATTGTAGAAGAGCTTAACACAAATACATCGGAGGCATCCTCACCACCAGGTAGATAGATAACGCGACGGAGATGCCAAGATAACCGAAGAAGAACTACTCGGCGCGCTCCGCTCATTCCATCAGAAAGCCCCAGGACAATCGGGGCTTACGAAGCTAAACTTCGAAAATGCACAAGCCAACGTCATCGAGGGAATGAGAAGAATTTTCAACGCGTGTCTAAACACAGCCAATTTCACTTCTAGAATTTGGCGGGAAGCTCTTCGAGAAGATCCTCAACCGAAGAATGCTGTCTCACCTGGAGGAGAACTCCTTCTACAGCCCATATCAATAAGGGTTTATAAAAAAGCGAAGTACGGAGATGGCAATTAATGTCATCACGGAAAAGCTTGCCGAAGCAAAACAGGAAAGGAGTTACGTAAACATTGTTTGCCGGGATGTTTCAAAGGCGTTTGATAAGGTGTGGCAACGGGATATGCAGTTTAAGATCCTACGGCTGGGCGTAAGTGAAAACTTAAAAAGAACTCTCTGTGACTATGTCATGGGGAAAGCGGCGTATATCAGTTTAGGGTGCACGGACGGACCGAAGCTTCCCCTCAATGCGCGCCTTCTGCAGACGGAGTATATGTCCCTCACTCTCTACTCAAATTATATCGCAGACGTCCGAGCCCCTATGTACCCCACTTGCCTCAACATTCAATACGCCGATGATTTCAGCCAGATTATCACTTGTCCTTGAAGGAATACGCCCTGGCAAGCTCGCATGACTCCAACATAAATCGAAAGATCGAACAACTACGAGGCATAGTCCCCATTGGCAGGAGACTACTCTCAGATGTCAGGGTAGAGGATAGACGCTATCCCTACACCACGGGGTGCAATTTACTCGGAATGAAAAATACTTCATCCGTGTACAAGAGGCACGTCGAGGATAGAATTTCTAAAGCCTCGGTCGCTTGAGGACTCTTTATATGTTTAGAACTCTACGTGAAAGCAGCAAGAAAAAGATCTACAACACTCTTGTTAGATTTATGTTGTTATATCCCGCTTCCACCCTATCTTATGTTTCAAAAAACACAAAGGAGGAGACTACAAACAGTGCAAAATAAATGCGTGTACCTAACTACGGGTACATGTAGGCGGGAAAAGAGACGCCAAGAAGAACTGCAGAGAGAAGCGAGGATAACACCCATTAACAAAGTCATAGAACAACGGACTCGGAAAATGCCAGACCTGGTTAATCAGGAACTGAATGAAGATATCATTCAAATGATTAACTAAAACAGAAGAGCTATATGTCGCGCCAGATTTCCAAGCTCTGCTAACTAGTAGCTGGCGGAGACGTAGTGTCGTTCTACGCATTAGGGGAATGTAAGAACAATCAGAAATTTGACAACCAATCAATCAAGACATAAATAACAAACTCGAGTCAAGAAGAAATCACCGATTTTGACCAACGCAAAACGAACAAGACTCAATTAAACCAAACGTGACGCGAAGAAAGAAGATAAGAAGAAACAGAAAACACTAAATTACACACAGAGCAAAATAATTAAAATACACTAAAAACTAAACACATATTATTTAAAGTAATGTATTAAAAACAACAGTAAATGCGCATTACATATCCAAAAAACATTAAAAATTATTAAGACCAATGGCTTGAATGCCATAAAATAAAAACTACAACGAAAACAACAAAGGAAATTCATGACCACAATATTTATGAAAGTGATAGCCCTGATCACCAGGCGCCTAGCATCTCTTTGCACCCTACCACACTTCTTTCTCTTTTCATCACTTGTCTATTTTTGTATATATTCCCCACACGCCCTTTTGTCCACTACACATACTCAAACTTACATCAATTCAGAATTCAGAATCAAAGATGAGGGAGAAAAATAGTATTTGGGAGATCATTCTTACCGGAGTCTCGGTGCGGAAAAGGAGGAAAGGTGAAGGCCAAGTTTTGACAACGACTCACCGGGCAATAATTATAATAGGAGTGTAAGAATCTCCTCACACGGACAGAAGAGAGGCCAAACACAAACAAGGGTAGAATCCCGCTACCCGAGGGGGGCCCCATGGGGTCAGCCCCTCTCGAGGTCAGACGGGTTCCCCTCCGCGTCATCCGGGGGAGGGGGGCAAACCCACAAGGCCCGCAGTCATGGTCTCTACGGAGTTATCAACATCCTCATCATGAAGCTCATAGACGCTCGTAATGGATAGGCCGCTATTTGCCGCTCGATGGAGGATGTGGAGCTGCTCGTCTCTGAAGGCCAAAAGGCAACTTCAGAAGATTGGGCTTGAAGCGTCAATACCACAGGAAATCCTTGTCCGCCGAAATCTGATCCTCAGACGTTTCGACCCTTTCTTCACAGAGAATTCCTGTGAAAAAACAAGGAAGAGCTGACGAAGCAGCAGAAGTGGGCGAGATTAACCAAGGTTGAGAAGTTCGGAAAAGGCAACAGTATAGTCAAGCTCGTCTTCGAAAGCATCGAGATGGCGGCAGGGCCAAGAAAGGGGGCATCCTAGGCTTTTATCTTCGCGTGGCTCCAGAGCAGATAGAGGGAGAAGAATACGTTCACGTAGACTGCTGCTTCAAATGTCACGCCATCGAGTAGCACCAGACGCGAGATTGTAAAGTAACTGAACTCACATGCTCCAATTACGCCCAGTCCGGCTACGAATGAAGATAATGTGTGGCTGAAAAGCTAAAATGTATCAACTGCGGAAGGGTAGACCGCTATCCATGAAGTGTCCCATCTGCAAGGAAACGATCCGGGCAAAGAGGGAACAGTCGAAACTGAAAAAGGAGGCAAAGGCAAAGTCATTCGCGGAAGCAGCGGCTGCACGAAACAACTACGGAATCACGGCATCGAAGCTAGTAAGTTCCAGGAGAGGACATAGAGATAATGACCATGGTCATAGTTGCCCACTTGGCAAACATGGAAAACCCGGGTACTTTTGCAGAGGAATTGAACCCCCCCTCCTGCAGAAGAACGGGACAAACAGGAAGCTCTGTTTCCCGCCTAATCACGCCTCACAAGACGTCCTAAAGATACAACTAACTGACCTTCCCTATGCAGAGGAAAAGGTTCAAACAGAAAAAGAAAAAGAACAAGCTCAAATAGAAAAGAAAGAGTCTGCAGACAATGAACCTACCACTAACAAAGGCCCCGGGTTAAACTCGAAGAAGAAAAAGAAACAAAGAGGACAGAAGAAAAAGAAAAACCTACAATAAGAAGAGGAAGAGCAAGAACCTCCAACGATGGAGGAATAAGAAGTGGAAGAAGAGAAAACAGTGGAAGCAGAGGAAACTAAGTTCACATTGTTCCAAGGAGACCCCCTCATCGGAAAAACGGAAGTCCTTGAAGTCCTTGACGGAGAAGAACTGTCTTTCAAGGTGTACGGAACACCGGTCTGCGTACACCCTAGTAGTAACCCTCGGCTTCTAGTCGAGGGTATACGAAAAGGGAAATGCACGTTGACGTTTGAGGGACCGTACTCTCCAAAGCAAGTTAAGGATCTGTTGTGGGATGACGCAATCTAAAGTCCTGATACATGTGTCCGCGTCCTCAACATGACCGGATACAAGACTATTACCAATGGATAAATGTCGTGGTATACGGCCGAGTACGTATGCACGTTTGCTCCGTACAAGAATAAATCCGTTCCACTTTTCTCTAATAGTGTTTCACTTTTACTTTTGGTTCTTTAACCAGAGAGGATTCGTAATATTATATATCTATTGCCATTTGCAGCGTTTCGAGGATCCAATTAAACAACTAGAGCAAAAATATACTTTTAATTACACAAAAAATCAAATATTAAAACTTTAAATATACTAAGGCTATATATAATAAGAAGATCTAATAAAAATTAATACTACCAATAAGTAATATGAGATGGTTGACGCAAAATTCGCTTTCGCACGGATAGTAACTAACGAACATGAATAAGTTGCTGTATTCCTTTTACATTTAACTAAGAGGGAGTCTGGAGTTGGACGACCTTGAACAGGAACCTCCTGGATGAGATGATTCGAGACGCGTTTGACTAACTCGGAAAACAGCTGATCGTCTCTCCGGGTGAAAGAGACGCTTATTGGGGCTATTCGGGAAGAACAGCTGATGCTTATCCCGAGTTAGGTGGAGAGCGCGTAGCGATGCTTCTTGACTTGAAGATATTAGCGAGAGAATTGTGGATGTACGGGTTATTCCTATTCCTGTGTTACACTTGCAGGCTTCTCGATGATGAGACTTGACCAGGAGGTGAATCTTTTCTAGAATGGGCATTCACGTTGGTATTCCTTAATGGTGAGGGTTATATCTGTTTTTATTCAGAAAAAACTGAGATAGGGGGTTTCTCTGGACGAGAATGGTATGATAGTGTCTCCATACCACTGGTCTACTCTTCTAAGTGACCAAAGGAACGGCCTCGAGAAGAAAAATTCCACTCGGTCCCACTGCCTTATTGATTCCTGGTTTGCATCCGGGACTCGTTCTCGTGTCTCGATTGCTGCTCCGATTCTCCTTTTCATTTCTCCAGATCGAACAATATATACGTCGATTATCCCCGGGGGAGGGGAGATGAGGGCTACCTTTAATCCTCTCTCCTAGGGCATAAAATTTCAACGTTGTGACCCTTCGCCCTTCTGGTTTACGTCGGAGAAAGTGAAATTTCGTCTATTTGGCGAAAATAGACATAAACAACCGGAGGGGACAGTGAGCCTGTTCATAGATTTTTATTCTAAACACTATCCCACCCCCCGTGTTTATATTAACGGAATACGAAATTTGCTGATGGTACTTCTTCTTTGTGAGTGATCTCGAGGGTTTTTGGGACAGCGGGGCAAAGGGAAGGGGGGGAGGACGTAAAGTATCGGACCATATGGAACGTAACTGTTGACGCTGTATAAACAAACTAGCGTCTGTTTCTCCTCGTGATATTTATCCCCCCACATTTGATAAAGATACGCCCAGAATCCCTCGGCATAGTGAAATAACCGGAAAAAGTTACAAAAGTGTCTAACAGTGAATAAATAACTTAATGTAAATAAACAGTGAGAATTTATAAAAGCGACGACTAAATGCGAGTCTAGAAGAAATATATTGTTAACAGTACAACTAAGTTAAGTGAGATTTATAAAAACATAGTAGTTTAAATTAACATTGTGCAAATATTTTTAATCAATTGTGTATAAACTAAGTTTTATAGAAGTAAAATGAAAACATAGCAAGGTAAATTATTGGTGTAAAAACATTTTAATAATCAACTGTACAACAAAAATATAAAGTAATTAATTTAATATTTATCAAAATTGTAAAAGTTATTTTTGTATAAAGTTGACTAGTTCGACCTCCGGGCAAATATATGTAGGGGTGCGCAGATGTATCAGAGAAAAGTTCCTTCCAAATCGATAATATAAATAGCCCATTAAATTACCAACTCAACACGGACTCCGCCGTAGCGTGATGGCTAGAGTGCTGGCATTTAGATCTAAAGATACCGCGTTCGAAAAAAATTCAACAAAATTTTATGAAGAAATCTCCAGAAGAAAACGGAACACAAGGAAAACGGACTCCGCCATAGCGTGATGGCTAGAGTATTGGCCTTTAGATCTAAAGATACCGCGTTCGAAACTCAAAAGTCCACATTTTTTACGAAGAAAAATCACGAAGAAAACGGAACTCAAGGAAAACGACTTCAAGGACTAACTCATCAAGAAGCAAGAAGAACACATCAAGCATCAAGGAGCAAGAAGAACTCATCAAATCATCAAGCATCAAGAAGAAATCATCACGTCGTTAATTGGAAGATGCATCAAGAAAGGAAGGATACGAAGATCAAGAATTAACCCAGCTAACTTAAAGAAGAAGGAATCTCAGCCAACTTAAAAGAAGAAGGAATCTCAGCCAATAAGAATACTGGAGTCAAGATATATGGAAGACAATGTTTGAAGGGGCAACTTCAGTCAAGAAGAAATAAATAGATTCCAATATAGAAAATCTCAAGATGAAGAATGATATTGATAAATTAGAAAGTTATAAAATTCCCCCCCCCCCTCATATATATATACCTCATACTGTATTTAACTTTCATCAAATTTTCACTCCTTCCGTTTCACTTGTACCCCAACCCACGAGCGTATGAGAGGGGGGGGGGGTCTCTAACCTTTCATCTTTCTGATAATAAAGTAAAGTAAAGGTAAAGTAATCAAAGATATAGAGATATTTTCTGTTCATTCCCTGAAAACCCGTCCACGCTCCCGCCGAAATAGACGTTTAAATCCAGCTCTAAAATTCCTTTTACCTTTTGAGGAAGCTTCGATCACCCACCCAGCCTACTAAGCAAGAAGAGAGCTTTCTTTTTGGAGTCATAGCCTCGTTAATTCAAGGCATTCACTGAGGAAACAACTAGGCAGCCGCCCAGCCGAGTCAAGCAAACCATTTGGCTGCCCCAAGAGTAGTACCAAAATTCGGTGACAAATCACCTCTTGGTAATCACCCCACTCTCGAAGAGGCTTACCTCAGTTACCTCTGCCCAACCAACTTACCCTCATACACTATAGGCTAATGAAAGGACAATTTCTTTTTTGGGGGGGAAAGGCTACAGCCTCTTAGCTTCCCCTTAGATTCTTGCCTCTGTATAAGGGAACGTAATAGACTACATAACATATCAAAAAACCAGTAATGGTGTAAAGAATCGAAATCGATACCTTTAAGAAATAAAAACAAACAAAAAGACCAATTAAAAGGAGCTAGCTCCGGCCTCAAAACACGAGCCCAAGCGAGTTTATAGATATGTAAATGATCGTAAGCCACTTAAGGAGTGTATCAAGCCCCTCCTGTCTAGAGGGAGTCTTTAGTGAGGATCCGGATCACATGCATTAAATTAACATTTTCAAAATATTTGTTTTTCGGGAAAGATATAATTAAATTACTTACAATGCAATGTGTAGTAGTAGGAAGGTAATTTTTTTTACATTAGCGACTCGGGGAGTCGCTTTATTCTCAAAACGTTCGTTGTACTATTTGTTCCTGATGACGAGCGGGAGGTGGGGGAGGGGTCAACTCATAGCACGGCTCGAAACCGGCTTCCAGTAACTAAATACATATACGAATAACCAAACGCATATACGAATAATCAATAATTATAAATTGGCACACTTTAGTGACCATCACAATTAATGTTTTATTTGGTAAATATGAAAACCAAAATGGGCTGGATTGCCTATCGTAACGTCATCTAAACCAAAATAACTTCTTTTTTATTTTGGTTTACACATTTTTTTAGGGATTTTTTTTCTTTTACATCTTTTCCTTTTCCCTGGATTTTTTATTTCGTTTTTCTCTTTTATTATTTTTAATTACTTAAACTTTTGTAATTAAATTGGAACTAGTTTACCCTGCTTCTAGTCTAATGAACACCTCCTTTGGTTAGGTATTTAGTTTTACCACGGCTTCTGCCCTCTATTTCTTGCGAAAGTTGCCCCGTTACTTGTCGCCAAATGCTAAATTTGATTTCTAATCGCAAAAACTTAATTGCTTTTTTAGGGGCTCAGAATCTTACTGGGCTTGAAATCCCCTGTCCCCATTGTGAGAAACCACTGCGTATCCAAACGAGACCAAGCAACCGGCGAAAGCACCATCCCTTTTTTTTGCCGTTCCGCTCCCAACGGAACTTGTCCCCCCTTCCCCCCAATTATGTCTCCCATTGGAAAAGATAATTCGGATAATTTATTGGTTTCTGGTCAACCAAAAATATAGAACGGGCTTCGCGAGACGCTAGATCGTCATTGCCGAAAATTTGGCCGGAAGAGTAGCCATTTTTCCAGGTATCTCGTTATTTGCCTGTTTTGTGTTTTTAAATTGGTATTCGCCAGCGGTTTCCCGCTTTCTTCGCCGCCACAGCAGATTTGTATAAACTAGAATTACGTAAGTAACCGATATCTTATTGTAATGGCAGCCAGTCACCAACTGTTCTAGCGTGAAACTGTTGACAAATACCAATTTAAAAACAACAAAACAGGCAAATTGCGAGATACCTGAAAAAAATGGCTACTCTTCCGACCAAATTTCGGCAATGACGATCTAGCGTCTCGCCAAACCCGTTCTATATTTTTTGGTTGACCAGAAACCAATAGATTATCCGAATTATCTTTTCCTGTGGAGACATAATTGGGAGGGGGGGGGGCAAGTTCCGTGGGGAGCGGAACGGCGAAAAAAAGGGATGGTGCTTTCGCCGGTTGTTTGGTAGAATGAGGAGGTGCTGCACAGTTGCTCCTGACCCCCAATCTCTAACTCATCTGTTTTAGTGATTAAGTAGGACTCTGTGGTGAAGGGTTTCTTTTTCATGGTTGGTTTGCATTTTCACTGTTCTGGCAATTGTAGGAGATACCAGTTTGTTATGATTTCCCTCAGGGCTGTAGTAGTGGTCTATTGTTGTTGCATTGTGTCACAGTTTGTTGTTACTGTGTTGCCTGTCAATGATATCGACCGGCTGCTTATTTTAGGTTGTGAACTTATTGATGGCTGTTAAGTTGATTTTTGCCATTCATTGTGTTTGTTTTGCTGAGAAGACCCTGTGAGAAGAGGTGACTAAAAAAAAAATCATCTATTTGTATTTAACTAGACTTATTTTTAGTCTTTCTATATTATTTTTCCATTAATTCTAATTTTTTTCTAAATTATTTTGCCAGATATTCACTCGAACAAAAATGGGGCCTTCAAATTCAAACGCATATTCATGCGCGGATGAACGAAGGATGAAACACAGCGATCTCGTTCAATTTAGAAGGAAACACAACAAAAAAAAACACCCGGGTCGTTAATGTACAAGATTTCCAGTAGTAGTAGTGGTTCGCCAACCTGGTTTTACCCAGGCGGATTCCCGACCGGATAGTAAAAAATACATAAAGGTCAGTATGACAATCGCTGCTGAGCCCGAGGGCACCAGGGTGACGGTCCTCTTTGAGGAGAGGTGTCAGGTATGTTTTGACACTAAACATTTCAGGTGGAACCTTCGTCTCCCGGGCAGAGGGACCTGTTCCGCCTCAGAGTTATGTGGATATAGATTAGGGTGAATCATACTCTAGAATTTTATGAAACTGGTGATGAGGGGCATTCAAATGATAAATATTGGTGAAAAGAACGTACTTTGGCAGAAAAGTTAAATTCTGATTGATCTAACCTACATCAATTTGAAATTGAAATATTGTTAGTTCTGTGTCATTTACTATATTTTGCTATTATTTTAATTACCCATAAAATATAAAATTTACCGTTTTCTATCATCAATACATTTATGTAGTCTGAAAGATATTTGTCTAAAAAGGAAACCTGTTAAAAATGACCCTTAATTTAGTTTGGTCTAACTCTAAAATTGCAAGTAGCTAGTACTCATTACCCAGTAGAAGGCAATATTCCAGTAGTGTTGCCAGTTCTGGTAACTATTGTAACTGGTAAGTGTTTATAGAGCATTTACAATTTATTTGAATGCCAGTAAAGGCTGTGAATCATTTTAGAATAACATAATTATTTGGTAGATATTATTTCTTAATCTAAGTGCCATCTTTTCATCTGCAGATATATCTGCGATTAGTGGGACAATGGTGAAAATCAAGACAAGGTCCAAATCAAGTTCTCATCTGATTAATTTTGTTGGGACTGGGCAAGAGTTGATGGTGTCTGAGTTACCAACAATAAGAGATATTTTGAGGTACGGCATCTACCTGAGGGAGCAAAATGAAGATGACCGGAGAAATTATAAAATGGACCAGCTGGTAAAAGACATGTATCAGGGCTTGATTAATCAGTGGACCAAAGCTAATGCTCTCTTCAAACCACCTTTTGTAAATCAAAAGGTCACAATAATATCAAAGCTTAAGGAGGTGTGGAAGGAGGCAGTAAAGGTTTCCCTTAGTAAAGGAAAAATTGAAGTAAAAGAGAGGTTCATTGCAAAACTAGATAAGTTATTTGATATTTTGACATGCAAATGTCAAATTTCCAGTTGTGGGAAAGTAGGTTGTCATGACTGTGAGACTGAAGCGCCTATTAACTGCTGTTGTAGTAAAGAGAAAAAAAATACCTACTAGGGAACTGGCCTTTATTAAAGGACACAAGGAGAAGGTTGGAAGTAAAAGTACCTTTCATATTGGAGGTCCTGATATTCCAGAGCATAATAGAGAATTAAGAGCTTCAGAAAGGAAAGAAAAAGAAAGGATAGCAGAAAGAAAGATAAAAGGTAAGGAGGAAAGAGCTGTTATAGCAGAAAAAGCAGCAAGAAAAGAAATCAAGCATTTTATGGAAAAAGGTGAAGATCTGGAGGCAGAAAGTTCTGATAGTGACAACAGTTTGGGTGATGAAGTAACTTTTGAAGCTGTCCAAGAGCCGGAATCTTCCACCAAGAATAGAAAGAATTATGATGAAATTCGAAATATTGCTCTTGTTAGTATAAGATATGGTGTCGGATTGAGACCAACTACAGCTATAGCAACAGCAGCTTTAATATATGCTGGATTCATTACTGAGGAAGATACAAATAAGGTAATTGATAGGAATAAAGTTAAGAGAGCACAGGAAAAGCTAATGACAGTTATTGAACATGAACATGAGGAAAGCTTGAGGAAGAATGGTGGAATTTCTTGTGTTCTCTTTGATGGACGAATTGATGTGACAAATTTTATGATGGAAGCAGAGAGAAGTGAAAAATTGTTTCCAGCAAAACCAAAAGAGGAGCATTACACTGTCATCAGTGAGCTTGGGAGCAATTACCTCTTTCACTTTGTCCCAGAAAAGGCGACAAAAGAAGAATCACATGCGGAGAGGATCACTAAGGCTATGTTTGGATGGCTGAGGGAAAGTGGTTTGGATAAAAGCTTAATTGCCATTGGAGGAGACGCCACGAATGTAAACACAGGTGTAAATGCTGGAATAATGCGAAAAATGGAGCTCCATTTGGGCAGAAAGCTTGTTTGGTTGGTCTGTAACCTGCACATTCAGGAAATCCCTCTCCGTCATCTAATTATCAACCTGGATAGCCCAAATCTATCTGACAACAGATATTCCGGCCCAATAGGAAAACTTATTCACTGTTACAGACTTGGATATCAACCCAAATTTTACTCAAATATCTTTAGGTCCTCCTCTTACCAAGATACCTCAGGAAGTGGTGTAAATCCTTCCACTGATCAACACTACGGCTATAGAATTGTATTGGCAATCAGAGATGGAGTTCTTCCTACAGGGCTTTCTCTATTGGAAATAGGACCAGTAAACTGCAGTCGCTGGCTGACCACAGCTAACAAACTTCTTCTGTTGTGGGTGTCAAAGCATGAGCTCAAAGGAAAATCCTTTAAGAATCTACGACTGATTGTTGAGTTCACCATTGGTGTATATTACCCATGCTGATTTAACGTTAAGATTAAGCACTCTTGGACCGAGGGACCTAGGCACATTCTTTATCAACTTACTGCCTTAATCTCAGAGGAAGGAGGTTTTATATATTGTTTTGCCAACTGTTAAGAGATCAGCTTGGTATGCATACAGTGAAGCTATCCTCCAAACCCCTCCTATGCTCTGAAGATCAGGCGGAGAGAACTGAAGGGGTGAGAAGAATCCAGACCATCAAGGAAGAAGGGGGCCCAGATACTCAACTGGGAGACTCCTTTGTAAGGCTTAGAAGGATACCAGATATCAATTGTGATGCTACCAGGATTCGAGATCTGATCAATTGGTGAAAGGATGTCTCTGAGCCACCTCTCACTTGCTCTTTAAGTACTTCTGAATTAAAAAAATTCATTGACTCTCCTATGAAAGTACCCGACTGGCCTTGTCACATAGAGCATTGGGAGGGTTGTAAGAATGGTGACTGAGGCTTCTTCCAAGTATTTCTCACATGAAAAGAGGGATGGAGGAATCAGGGCACAAGAGACAAGTAGACGTCTGATGTCCAGGAATGAGTCAAAGCGAGATTTTTGTATTCTGGTGAGCTTTGCATACACTTTTTTCGCTCCATAAACATGTAAATTTGAGGTTACTTTGTGTTTGTGTGTGCTTGGATTAAATAAAAATAGGTTACATAAGCTCGTGACGAAAGGGAAAATTTTCCTTTTATTTAAATGGAAATTGATGTAGGTAGGAGCAATTGTATAACAAAATAAAGTCCTTTTTCAAAATCTATCCTGGAAAATCTATCATTTAAGCACCCCTCATTAAAGGATTTAATGAAAATATATGGTTGCCTCGAAGTATGACCCACCCTAACATAGATACCCATCAACAGGATTCCTTAGAACAGAGAATGCATGCTTCGAAGATGGGAGACGAAAGAAAGCGGTGTTGTAATTGGCTCTGTGTGTGCTGAGAAGTGTAAGATCTATCCACTCCAGTCCAGGGATGAGCACAGCGCGTCCACCAATTGGTATCCAGATCTCTCCGTGCGCTGACGTTTGTGTCTGCTCATGCCGGGATCGAACCCTGTACCGCGAAGTTAGCGGCCAACGCCGTATCCACTCGGCTGGCAAGAGCTCTGCAATACAATATCAGGCGTTATATTAATGTAGAATCTTAACTCCAAATTTCAAACTAACTAAAAATGAAATTAGTATTTATATTAAATGAAAATTGGCAAAGCACCAGGTCCTTATAAAATATATCCAATCACCTTTAAAGCGCTAGAAAACGAACAATTTAAATCCAATTGTATAATTTTTCCAAAATTCGTTAGTGAGGGAATAGTTCCTGAAGAGTTTAAAGAAGCTAATGTAAGAATAATTTTCAATAAAGGAATAAAAACTGATCCTGAAAACTTTCGCCTCATTTACGTTTCGTCTTTGATAAACTCTTAGAGTCCATTGATAGACAGGATCCCAGAGTATCTAGAGATCAATAAATCTATATATGACTCGCAACATGGGTATCGCAGACTCGGGCACTCATGTTTAGGTCATTTGCTAGATTTTTGTACGAAGTGACTACATATAATGTTTGATCAAGATAAAGCTGTAGAATTGGTCTATTTCAACTTTAAAATGCTTTTAGCACCGTTCAACATAGAAGACTTTGATAAAACTAAAGGCGCACGGAATAAGCGTCAACATATTAAAGTCGGCTTTCATAAATGGAAATCGCTCCTCGCGGCCACCAGTTGCTAGTGTCGTTCCTCTGGGATATCTTCTCTGCCCTTTGCCTGCTTAATGTATATGTAAATAATCTTGGCTCATGTATACCCAAGGTATAAACAAAATAAAGGAATTTCTATGAAAACTTTATTCGGAGTTTTAACATACGAAATGAATATCAATTTGAATTTATTATTTTTAATTGACTGCAAATGCGGTCATAGGGCAGATACGATGACAATATTGCATAAAATTGATATTTTTTTATCGTGTATAGTAAGCTACCTAACGCGCCTACGGATGGCGGATTGTGGAACGTCCATCAGATATGATGGATAGCAGTGAAATAAGCAAGCTTCAACTCAACGAATAAACAGTGGCGAAGCCTCTACTCTTGTGTACTCAAGAAAAAAACTAATTGAAATGAGGGCAGAATTTGTTTTAAGAAGAAATAAAAGCCTATGAGTAACTATAAAGAGGAGTGGCAAATCCGCTCCTCTTGTGAGGATAAACTACGCACGGAAAAACCCAGACAAAAGGCTAAGAGAAGGAAAACTCTGAATCCAAACTCCCTGCTGTCTTGTAGGGTAAACCTGTTCAGGTAAAGACTAGGGGAAAGAAAACTCCAAATAATAAACCCAAGACCCCAACGGCGAACCTATCTGGTACCGGCGGAGGAGGGCTGCGTCTGGCGGGCAGACGCGATAAAGGCGGACCTTGCCATACTAAGAACCCGGTAGCTCGCTGCAGCCAGCATCACTGAAACTGCACGTGTCGTCCTCATTGAGCCGCGGTGGACTTTGGCCAGTGTTTGTAGGTGGCCATCGTGCAGCCACGATCACATAAAACAAGATAGCTACTGCCCTTTTACAGAGAAGATAGGATAACAGATGAGAGAACCAATGCTCGGACACGATCTGGTGCCGACGCTAGTAACTAAGAATAAGTATTCATGAAATGCAAAAATTAGTAATATTGAGAGTTATAGATAAAACTTCAACGCAATATAATAATAATAATAATAATAATAATAATAATAATAATAATAATAATAATACAATGGTGGGTATACTTCCCTAATAAAGTAAATGAAACAATTTATTCATAGTGAAAACTTGAAAAACTTTCAAAGGGAGAGGAGTTACATTTTTGGCACCTTATTCTGCAGTAGGGCAAGTAAGTCATCGCCTTCCATTCCATTGTTGTACTCTTTTATTACAAAAAGTTGAGGTCCTATAACTTCACCTTTTCCTTTTGATCTCTTTTACACTCATCCAATACTCTCCACACCCAGAGAATTACTAATTAAAGTATCGACGGAGTTGCCATTTCAGCTAACGACTTCCAAGTTTCGTTCTGACCTACAATCAAAAGTGAAACTTTATTATTTTTTAGCATCTTTTATATTGATTATATTACAAGATTTTAGTATATTTTCCCTGCCAGTGTCAATGGCTCAAAACCTCTGGTTTTTAGCGTCACATGAATAAATTGTATGACGAAAAGAAGTTATCCATATAAAGGTGACGTTTCTTTGGATCTTCACCTATCTTCAACAGGTCTAAACTAATTGCTTCCTAGTAGGTTTTGCTAAATATCTGCAAGTTTTTATTCATATACATTTATTTTATAGGGAAGACCAATGGAGCTGGAGATAAGCCATATTATATATATATATATATATATATATATATATATATATATATATATATATATATATATATATATATATATATATATATATATATATATATATATATACTCGTATATTGCCGAGAATGAACTATTTGCATGAGTGCCTACCAATGTAAGGGCACATTGATTCGTCTATGGAAAGTTCATCACATTGAACGCCAAATTGGTTCAGCTTTTCATTTATAAGTTCATACAATGGCTTTACCTTGGCAATTTTGGTATTACTAAGGTTCTGATTATCGGCTGCATGTATATAGTTTTTTTTTTTTGTTGTCAAAAACGATTTCTCAGCATTTTTTCAGCCAAAGCCCTCTAATTCTTGCCCTTTGCTTCAGTAATCTCGTTCCGAAGTTCACATGTTACGAGTATATCAAGATAGCAAAAGAACCCATAAATGTAAAAAAAATCGCCCCTTTCCAGTCTATATGGCAGATTGTTTTTCTCTCTATTTAGTTTCTTTCACAATGTAGTTTATGATGTTGCAAAAAAAAATCTCGGTAAACATGTAGATTATCGGCCCGGCCGGGGAAAAATTGTTTTGTGTAAATATTATCGTTCACCCGTGTTTGAATCTTCGTTCGCGTTATCGTTCACCCGTGTTTGAATATTCATGCGCGTTTGAGTTTTGTTCGAATGCTAATTGCCGCCATTTTTTTTTGAAATCTCGAAATTAAACCCACCGAAAATGCTGTTAAACCCACCAAAAATGCTGTTTACGTAGGCCATTTTATTTACCAAATTGCCCGAAAAAAACAAACGAAACACTTTGTTTCCCGTATTTAATTTCATTGGTTATACTTCCGAAATAGCGGAGAGGGAAGCCTATTTATTTTGCGCGCTTACTTCGTATTCGAAATCTAGCTGACGCCATCTTTCTTATCCAAAAATAAAGAACGATAAGCGCTGTTAACTTACTTTATTTCGGGGGGTACGCTTCAGAAATAGCGATGAGGAAGGCGTGGAATCGTTCTTTAATTCCCGTTTTGGTCAACGGGAAGCGCTTGCAGAAGATGGCGGTTGCAAGATAGGCGTCGAATTGAGCGGTTTTTCTCCCGTATTTGGGAATTGAACCTCTCGCATCTCGCCAGACGCGTTCAATATTCTGGGGTCACCTCTAATTGCCGGCCACAGATTTCGCATTCACTTTTAGTTCGCACTAAATTATGCACTTCCAAAAAGTTGTTTAATTTATCTCTAGCAGAAACTAGGCTTAATAATTCCGCAATAGACGACGGACAAACTTGACAATTCGATTGCATTTTGAAACTGCGGAGAAGACGTGCGATTGAGAATTTTTAAACTGCGTAAAAGGGTAATGTTTGACACCCAAACTGCTAAAAAACAAGTTCCTTGAAATGATCTAGCTAATTACATTTAATTGTATAAAAGAAGGTAATAAAAAGAGTAAAATGGGGAAAAATATATTGAAAAATAAAAATGACTCCGAATGGGGATAATAAAAAGCTATTAAGTATGAAAAAAAATTGAAATTAAGCATTTCTGACATCATACCCCCCACCCCCCACCCCCTATTATAATTTGCAAAACGATTAAAGACGCTGACATGATGTAGTTAAAGCATTTCCCTCTGTAAACGTCAGAACATTATAACAATTAGGATTATATACTGGGGGGCTGTGCCCCCCAGACCTTCCCCAATTTAATGAAACTCAGGATCATCGTAGTGTGGTCCCCCCCTTGTGTGCTTACCCCACACGAGCCGTCCCCTTAAATGTACTCCAAAAACGTGAAACATTTTGGAACACGGACGAAAAAACTACGGTTTATCGGCCGGGATATCCCGGCCGGGCCGATAATCTACATATTTACCAAAATCTCATACAGCTCGTACTCATTCACTGCTGCTAATTCAGGGCACTTTACCAATAGTATTTGACTGATCTTGTTCTTCCCTTTATTTAGATGGGTATTGTTTTCATTATAGCTTATATTAGCTTTTCACTACTTAGGTAGATTAATATTTTTTTTTCTTGGACTGGATTGGTTCAAATATTTCCTTTTCCTTTGATTCAGTTCGTTCAATAAAAGATATCAACTTTTCCATCAACTTCGTACGGCATATTACGGTTTTCTCCCTAATATTTTTCGCTCTCACTATCTTTTCCATTTTCAGGGAGTCCTCACTAACAACATCTCCTCCATGAGTATTTTCTTTTGCCGTATCATAAGCGTCTCGTAAGAATCATTGGTGGACTTATAGCAGGTAGTCTGACGGTAACTGAGGTAAACCTCTTCGAAAGTGGTGTGATTACTTACCCACGGGTGATTTGTCACCGAATTTTGGTACCACTCTTGGGGCAGCCAATTGTGTTTCTTGATTCAGCTGGGTGGCTGCCTTGTTGCTTCCTCAATGAATGCCTTGTATTCACAAGGCTACGACTCCAAAATAGAAAACCCTCTACTTGCTTAATAGGATGGATAAATTGGTGATCGGAGACTTCCTCAAAAGGTAAAAGGAATGTTGAAGATGGATTCAATATTCTTTATTCGGCGGGAGCTTGGACTCGTCTTCAGATGTTAGTCACTAACTCTATAATTTAAGAAGGGGATTTTTTTGAGTATTTGAATAATAATTTCATCTTAGTTTGGTTACGACTTATGTTTTTTATCGAAGTTATTTCTAATAATTCTTTTATAATATCAAAAAACAAAATGGTGAAGTTCAGAAATAAATATAAGTATCGAAATTTTGTGAATTTTTTAAAACCCAAAGAATTACAAGTGGTGAAGTTCCGAAAATTTATTTTTATATATCTTCTTCTATAACTATATTTTAGCAACGTAATATTTTGAAAATGAAAAATTTAGTTTAAAGTTTCTTTTTAAAATGATTATAATTGGCGAAATTCAGAAAATTTATATAAATTTAACCATGGCTGTTTTTTTTTAAGATTTTAAATTTTAATCTTAGTAGCGAAGCGGAGAGGAAGTGGCGAAGCCATTGCCTGGTTTCTTGATAAAAGAATTCATCGTTGAACAAATTACAAATTACAAATTAGGTTAAAGTGGTGAAATTGTGTGGTAGGTATATAGTGGTGTGAATATGTTTCCTAGTTTGCCCTGGTGTTAGGGCATCACTAGCATTCATCTTGTTTTGTTTAAAAATTAAAAAATTCCTCCGTCAAAAAGTAGCTGACTGTCTTTGACAGCCAGTTTCCTCCGTTATAATATATATATATATTTATTTATGTAATAGGTATTTCCTCCTTCGAAGCATTCAAGCCTTTCAAGGTTGTTTTTCAGGCTGAATGAATCTCAATTTTGAGTTCTCAGTAATCTATTTAATTTGGGCATTTCGCCTCTTTTCATCGTTTGAATTTTGAATTTTGTTGACTTTGTTTTGTTATCTTTTTATCAAATGGGTATTGGGAATTGGGCACTTCGCCTCTTTTTATTCTTAAATTTTGATTATTAAGATTGGGCACTTCGCCTCTTTTATATTTAAATTTAGTTTTAATTTTTTAATTCTTACTATGTTTATATGGATGGGGGGAGGGGAGGGGACTTTAATGTGGGCACTTCGCCTCTTTTTTCAAACGTTATTTAAAGTTGTTGATTGGTTGGACTAATTTGTCAAACTTTTGAGTTTTAAAATCATAGTTCTTTAGAGTAGTGGACTAACCCTACGTAAACATAGGTAGTACCACTTCTCTCGCGCAGGCTCTACTACTTGGAAACAGAGCAGTTCTACCTATAGCGCGTCTCCGGTTTGCACGAATATTAAAATTCAGGTTCATGTTCAGGAGTATATTTTGGTCTATCTTGTCCCATGTCTTTCTCCCTAGCCTTTGGATCTCCGTATTGATCGGCTTTAGACCGATTCTTTGGTGAAGAATCGATTGCCGAGTACGGTCGATCCTTCGCGTGCCTGTAATCAGCAGCGTGGCTTTATTCTGCACTCTCTGCATCGTTCTGAGAGAGGTACAGCTTGCCATCTGCGTGATCACGGCCGGGTACACCAGGACTGGGCGTACCAAGGCCATGTACAGTTTTTTGATGTTAGGCACGCTGAGGCCTCGGAAACGGTAAAGTTTCTTCAGCTCTCGTTTGGCCAGGGAGACTCTGGTATTCATGTGCGTCTTATATCCCGATTTGAAGAGTCGTAAGCCCAGGACATTACCCTCGTTGGAGTACAGATAGTTCTCGTTATTGACGACGACGTCATCAACTTTCCGGCGGTTCATTGGAATGATCGTGAACTTCTGGCGGTTGGTCTAAATTTTCCACTTTCTTTCATATCTATTGATATTTTCAATTTCGACAGCCGTCGCCCTCGCCTGGCTTCCAGAGTTCCTGAATGGACTCAGGACGATTTGGGTGATGTCGTCTGCATATTGCAGATACATCGAATCGTACCTCACTGGAGCAGGCAGGTCTATTGTGTACACGAGGTACAGCAGAGGGCTGAGACAGCTGCCTTGTTGAACTCCCGCCTCGAGTTCGAATTCGGGTCCTTTGCAGCCCTCGATTGAAATTCGGGCTCTCCTATCGGAGATATAGTTGCAAAGGATCCTTTCCAGGAATGGGTTAAGCTGGAGGTTGAGGATCTTGTACTGTAATCCTCTCAGCCAAACCTTGTCGAAGGCCTTCTTCACATCACGCAGCACCACGTCTACGTACCGCCTCTCAGCTTTACTGCAAGCGAGTTTCTCCGCAAGAAGGGCGAGGGCTGTTTCCGTTCCTCGTCCCTTGCGGAACCCGTGCTGCTGAGGGTTGTGGGCTCCCAGCTCGGCAAGTTGTTCTTGAAGCTTGTCAGCTAGGAGTCTCTCGTAGACTTTTGTAATGAACTCCAGCAGGGTGATTGGCCTGTAGTTTACCAGTTGATCAGGGGGTTTACCTCCCTTGGGTATGAAGATCATCTTCGCAATCTTGAGACCTTCCGGGAAGTAGCCCGTGTTCAGGGAAGCGTTGTAAATATTAACGATACCCTGAATGATCTGCTGTGGGGCGTTAACCAAGTTGTTTCTGGTGATACCCGTCCAGCCTGGTGCCTTTTGTCGAAAGGCTTTTACAGTGGCCATGACGTCCTCTGATGTTATGGGGCGTCCATGGCCCACCATCTCCCTGCCTTCGTTGACTTGCTGTAGTGGGTGCGTGCGATGCATTTCCTGATTTAGTTGTTCAATCAGTTGGCCTTCGAATTCCTGGTCGAACTCAGCGTTTTCCTCGGGGGTAATCCTGAAAACGCTTTTCCAGAAGTTCCTGAACATATTCTCGAGAACCACCGGGTTCTCTAAGTAGTCTCCGTTCTCCTTTATCCGAGCCTTGGGTCTTGGAGTAAGTCCCTTTAAGTTCCTGACTTGGCGCCAGAACTTAGCCGGGCTAAGCTCGCTGTCGACTTTGGCTATCAAGTTGTTCCATATTTCCTCCTGCTAGAGGTTGATGGCCTCTTTAAGCTCTGAGCTTAAAGGGCGAAGCAGCAAGCTCCTTTCCCGGCTGGGACTCTCCCGTCGTACTTCTTCGTACACTTCCCTGTGAACGCGAGCGATATCTCTCATCTCCTCTGTCCATCTGGGCTGAGGAGGTGTTTTATACCCTGTTACGGGTATGCTCTCGCGGTCCGCGTTTAGTATGGACGTTGTTATCCTCTCCAACTCCCTGTCAATCTCCTCTAACGACGCCGTGCTGAGGTCAGCTGGCGCATAGTTACTGAGTCGCTGCTTGTAGCGATTCCAGTTGGCCATGGCGTAGTTTTTCCGGAGAGGGGCTGGGAGCTGGATTGGTGCGAGAGATACTGTTGTGAGAATCGCTATGTGATCACTAGGGACTGCTGGGCCTGGCTCACTATGGTAGTTGAAAGGGAAGCCTTCACTTGTTAAGATTATGTCAGGCTTAGTTGCTGATCTGGAAGTGATATAGGTCGGAAAATCCGGCCCTATCCTTTGAATGTTCTTTCTTCCCATAATCAATTCCAAGTTTTGGCCTCTATCGTTGGTGCTACCATAGCCCGCCGCACGGCATCTGGCATTGAGGTCTCCCCCTAAGAATGCCATTCTGCGGTGCCCGAACAGTGTGTAAAAGTTGCATAACGGGAGATATGCTCGTCGAGGGGGTTGATATGCTGCAGCTATCACGAGGTCTCCTACCAGGGTGTGTACTTCGATTGCCACAAAGGACTCCTCGAGTTCTGGTAGTTGTTTAAAGGAGATGTTCCTCTTGACAGCTATTGCAGCACCATCAAACCTTTCCTGGGAATGATTCTTCATGACCACTCTGTAGCCCGGTATTTTAATGCGACCAGCTGTAGTGTCGATACCGTGCTCTGTGATGAGAATGATGTCGGGATCAAGCACACGGAATATGTTACCATATGCCGTGGCCTTCTCCTCCCATCCATTCACGTTGAGTGTCAGAATCCTCATTCTGTTGCTTACTCTCTCCATTTTCAGTCACCTAGTGTTTTTGGGTGACGTTCTTCTTCCTCCCATTCTTCTTCTTTCTGAATTCATCGTTAGAGAGCTGCTCGCATGTGTTATGATGAAGGATAACATTCTGTGCGAGCAGGGCCTCTTCCACTGTTCCAAGGCCTACCTCAGAGTCGTACTCCCATTTATAGATCTTCGCTTTAATGCCTTGGAAGATACGACTGGGTTCCATTTCCTCTGGGAAGGGGAATTGATCGCAGGCGTATACTCTCAGGTTGATGTAATTTGCCCGCAATCTCTTCGCTCTCTTCTTTTTCCCTTTTTTTCCTGAAGTTTGGTTGCTTCCGCGTCCTAGGTGTCCAAAGACTCCGATGAACTGCTCGTCTCCGAGTTCGAGTGTTTCGCCGTGCTTGCCTTGATTTGGGTGGGAGCAGGAGTTTTCGCCTCGACTGCTTCAATATTCGATTTTTTGGATGGCTGTTTGCAAGCGTTAGCTTGATCCGCAGCCTGCTGGACCTTTGGGGTCATCTGCAAATGCAGTACATCCCCAGAAGGGGGGTTATCCGGGAGCCACATTTGTTCCATCCCGTTTTTGGCCAGCATCTGGTTCAAAACAGTGGCGAATGTGCTCGGGCGAGCCAGATTCATGACGTGTGCATGAAGTATGCACGTCATGATTTTCATCGATCCCTCGTTCTCAATTTTGAGGTATGTTTTTCTGGCATCCACCTCTGAGATGGCTGCCTTTGCTGCCTGGGCGTAGGACGTGTTCGCCCTGCGCGTTACTTCGTTCGCATTTGCCTCCTGCTTTTTTCTCATTACGTCCTTTTTTGCAGGGCATGACATGGCCATTGTTCGGTGACCCTGCCCGCAACTCACGCATTTCTCCGTGGTGCTGACGCAATTGCGCCAATTGTGGCCAAGCTGGCTGCATTTGGAGCAAGTTTCTTGTGGCTCCTTGCAGTCCTTGGTGGCGTGGGTCTCCATCTTGTAGCACTTGGAACAGTACTGGACCGGGGTGAACTCTCCCTTTTCCACCTGCTCACCGCTAATTTTGGCGTTGAAAATCAGTAGACCATGTTCTTTCGCCTTCTGTGCCATGGTAGTCTCCGAGAAGACCACCTTGAACACGTGCGTGTAATCGCTGCCGTCCCTCCTATTTTTAAATTTTATTATTTCGGCTACCTTAGCCCAGGCCTGCCGTAGCTCTATCTCGTCTTTCATTTCTCCCGCGGAATGCTGCCCAATCCACGGGTCGATCCGGCGGCATACTACGCTTCTGTGCGCCAGGATCTGGGGTGGCACTGCTGGCTGCAGTCCTATGGCTCGAAGGGCTTCGACTGCCTTTTCCTTGGATATGTCTTCGATATCCTTCTCCGTTTCGCATATCGCGATGTAGCCCGACGATATATCCAGGAGCCTCACCATGGCAATTCCCAGTTTGCCGTACACGGCCTCGAAAGTGGATTCCCTGCTGGGCTTGGGTTGCCCGTCGACAACCCGCAGAGGAATCCGGGTCGTGTGGTCTTGGGCCATCTCTTCTTGAGAGTGGCCCCTCAGCGCTGTTTGTTGGTTGTAACAGATGCTCTCGTTGTGGGGAATTTGTTGTTGCTCAATAAGATGCACCTATTCCTCGTGGTCTTCTGTATAGGGTTATTTGGAGACTCCCTCTACCTCGTCTCTAAGCTTACGTGAACTGAACTGCCAAATGGGGGGGGGATGAATGATGGAGGGTGGACCCGGGCGAGGCCCCTCAGATGGGTGATGAGTGGCGGACTTGATGATGGGCGGTGATAGAATCAACTACCACTACCCGGGGTGCCACCCCATCTGGGGTTTGGATATCGATGCTATTTCCAACTTACACAGGGACGGTTGTGTGTCCCCCTGTGGTCTTGGCCGGAAACTACCCTTAGAGATTAGAGCGAACTCTTCCCCAAAGCTTTCAGCATCGCCTCGTAACCGGGCGGTCTCTCCCGTAGAGTTCCACAGTGGGCTAATCCTCAAACCTGCTTTCCTTTACGTCCCCAATTATGTCTATCAAAGTGGACCGACATAGTTGTGGCGAGACTAGATGAGTGGCAGATCAGTTCATTTCAGCTTCGCGACTCCGTAGAGGGAGGGGGGGGGGGTAGCACGACATCAAGTCTTCTTGGTGCCGGTTCAAAATTCTATAACGAATTCTCCCCGTAGGGTTGATGAGGCAAAAAATCTTGGCGTTTTGAGCCTCCCTCTCCTCAACTGTTTCCTCCTTTATCTAAAGTGAGATCTCTTCAGCGTCGATTTTTGATATGAAATTCTGCTGCCTTCCATCGTTGAACACAGTCCAGCTCTCGTTTTATATATACGACCCGCGGACATGCGGTATTTTGACTTATCACTCGAATTAATTTTTATACATTTAATTTGTTCCAATAATATTAAATTTATTCTTTCAATTTACATTAACATTATTTTAAAGTAAGATTATTTTTATTTTAATCACTAATATCTATATATTACAGAAACAAAACAAAACCATTACATTTGTTGTTTTCTTAAGTCTACCTCTCATGTTGCCAACTGTCACCATTTCTCTTATTTAGGCCATCTAAACTATAAATGTCCTTTGTTTTCATCTATCAAACCCTATTTATATTATATATATTGAAAAGATAAAATGGAAAGTACTATCTTTAGACTTCTACATGAATTTTATATTTATTTACCAAAATTTACTATATTCCACTCTTTCGTTTCTTTTTATATATTTGTTTAAGGTTTCTTCATATAGCGGTAATTGAAATAAATATTTTCTAGTTAGTGGTAAAGTAACGAAGTGATTAAGAGAATGAAGAAAAGAAATATAACTAAGCTGTTTAATTATAATGATAATGTAAAACAAGAGGCATTTACAATTTGTAAACAGTGCTCCATTCATAACAATGATGCCCTTTAGAGCCCTCTTAACAAAAGTTTATAGATGACCACTTAATAGATTAACTGTTAATTGAACATACTAACACGTCTTACTTTATTTAATTTAATTCTTCTACAAGGTTTTACACAGTGCTCAAGTTGTGAAAAAAATTAAGGGGGAGGGTGGATTTTATCCTATGGGGACACAATTTGTGCTGATAGCCGCATAGAGGATCAATAGTGTACCATACTTTATGATGATTGTAACCACTAGGATAATTTACTTCTAAAACAACATACATACCGGTACGCGCTATGGTTGTTAGGTGTCAGGTACTCCTGTCTGTCATTGCTCTTGACCAAGGAAGATCACAATTTGGATTTGGTCCCTGCATGAGCTGCCCGGGCGCCACTGATTTTATAGTTAGGGTCATAGACAGATGTAATGGAAGTCCCACAGTACCTCTTTGTTGAATTGCAATTCAACGTTATACAAAGTGTAAAAAAGCCCTGAAATCAATCTTGTATTTGATTATTCAGATGGATCAGTTTATGATACTAATAAGTTATAATAATTAAACTTGTTAAATTTAAATGGTTTGTTTTAATTGTAATTAATTAAATCATTATGTGCAAAAACCTGTTGTGAAAGAATCTAGGAATGAAAAAGAAAACATTGATTTATCATTTTATTGTTTTCAAGTATGTTTACATTCCCCAAATTTGTTTTTGAATAAGTCATCCAATGCTGTTTGAAACTGCTTACAGATATAAATATACAACACGAACAGCTTCGCCACTCCTCCTTACAGGAGGAGCTTGCGCTTCGCTGGCAGACTTTCGGTCTCTGGCCTACGGCCTATCATGATTTTTTGTCTCTCATCTAAATTTGCTCTAATAATTTCCATGCCAAAATTTTAATAAATTTTCTGAACTTCACCATTTGTAATTCTTTTAGTTTTAAAAAAATTGATACTTATATTTATTTCTGAACTTTACCATTTTATTTTTTTTATATTATAAAGGAATTATTAGAAATAACTTTGATACCAAATTGAAATCTACTTAGGTGACAACCGAACTAAAAGAAAAAATCAAATTCAAACCTTCAAAAAATCTGGTTCTTAAAATATAGGGTTATGGAGGATTTCAAGTATATACTCGTACAGTACAGATAGTACAAAATAGGATAGGTCTTGTCAATAGTTGCTTAATAGGCCATCAAATGCTAATTGAAACTGCTTACAAGCATTAATATGAAAAAGTATACAGATAATCTAAATAAAAGGACCATTCTTGCCAATGGCTGCCTAACGCACTTTCCCTCATGTCACAGAAGTTTCCAAAGATTCTCAGGCCTTTCGTTCTCGTTTCTGGCTCTTGCTTTTGGGTCATTAGCTAAGCAATGGCTTTGAAGCCAAGACTTGACATACACATCTGCTCTGAACTTTGTTAATGGTGGACCAGCACACTTGATGAAAAGAAAGGCTGACATGCTTTTAACCTCCAGGGAACTTCTACTATACGGCTGTCACAGGTTTATAAGCGGCCTGTTTATACGTGAATGGTGATCGGTTTATGGATGAGGAAAATGGATGGTAAAAGGTGGTTGATCTAATAGGGAAGTGAAGGTAAAAGTTACCTAGTTAGTGGTAGTTTGGTCGTTAGTTACAATGACGAGTATATTGAAGATTCCTCTTTGCTATTGAGCACGACGGGTGGTGAGGACCATTGGCAACTGGGCTTACTTCATACCTCGGTCGAATTGTTTTTGACTCCTTAATAATCCTTCTCGAGGGTTATGATTTAGGCTGAGCTTACCGAAGGTTTGCCGGTAATCGGGGTAAAGAAGGACTTCAAAAAGGACGTAGCATAAAATATAATTTTATTCTTACACTGCCCTATTAAAGGATCAAGCGGCACGTCACGTGTACTTTGTGGTCAATAAGTAGGCCGTCTATTCTACGCGACGTATTGGGTTCAAAGGCGACAGGACTTAGGCGAATGAAACAGCTTCCGTAACGCTACCAAGGGAGTAAACGGTGTTAACGAATAAGGATTCTCTGACACTCGTTGTCCTTCTGACTTTTTGAAATAATAAATGTCTGACTATATATATATATATATATATATATATATATATATATATATATATGTGTGTTCGTTTCTTAAGGGGCGTGACCTGGACTTCTCCGTGGGGGGGGACCCCAGTGGTCTGGTTTATTAATTTCCACCCCAAGGGTGGAGCTACCGAACGGCTGTGTGTGTAAGATATACCTACATATTTCCAATAGTTTTATCTTTATTATAGGAATCGCTTGTTACAGATCTGTGTTAAAATTTCTCTTGGTGAAAGTCTGTATTTGCTCAACTGCTTTGTAGCCTCCCGTTTACTGATAAATCTTTCCCAAGACGCGAATGTTTGTTTATGTATGATCTCGTATTGACAGATGTCCGACCTGATATCTGCTTTCCGCGTTCGTACTTTGTATGTTCCCTCGCGCGACTCTACCGAACGCTTGCCTCATCTCTATTTATACAAATTAACATGTATTTTCATTTCCTTATTCTCTAATCAAATTAATATATACAAATTAACATATCTATTTTCATCTTGGTTCATGCATTGGTTGGTTCATGCAGTGCCACACCATCACGTTGGGAAACTTTTCTACAATTTTGGTTGCAATACCTGATTTGCTTCCAAGCATGTCAGAAGAAGCTCCATCTGAAGCAAAGCAAACTAAATGCTCCTTCATAATAGCCTCAGTGAAGCCATGGTGTGCCAGGGAGGTCATCAGAGCATGATATATTCCATCAGAATTGGTAGCAAAAAGCTCAACTAGATCCAAGAAGAATGTTAGTGGTTCCTAACTTATACCAAGGTTTGCTTTAATATATATTATCAAGACTGATTTGTTACTGTTAGTTGTAGATTCAACCATGAGAACGGGAAATTATGTTCTATTGTGAATGACCTTTCCAACTACTTTCTTGTTCATCTCAATTCCTATGTGTCGGCTGATTGTTGCACAGGAATATTCTGAATGCAAAGTTCTTCCCATGCCAAGTCTATTCACGACTTGGAGATCAATATCAATTTGTAAATCTGTGAAGGGCCTTGCTGATTTCATTATTCTGTAAACTGTGTAAAATACATGATCAGTACTTAAGAAGCGACCCCACTGCATGTCTGTATCAACGTTTCCATTTTTTTTTTTTTTTGCCATTTCCATGATTTTCTCATCTGTCTGATGAAAATTTGGCATTCTCTGCTTGTGTATCTTCTTCCGATGAGACTGCAGCTGTGATGCTCTTGTGGCACCATAGGCTGTCACTTTTACTTTTGACCACTCATCAGCAATACGTCCCTGACTCCCACTAGCATTTGAAGCGGCTTTTATCTTTTGGCAGGTTAGACAACCAAGCTTTTTTGTTTTGTCATATTAGCCATGGATATAGTTGTGTTTATCTCTAAACGTGTTAGATGTCCAGCATTCAGGGATATCATGATCATTAAGTCTCTCTCCCTGGTTACTTGGGCCATCAAAATCTGGGAGGCTGGCTTCTTCTGCACTATCTTACCCTGCTGCTTCATCTTCTCTTCTTCTTTCAATTACAAAAACAAAACATCTATAATGAGCTAATTTGCTTCAGGTCCACTAACAGTAATGAGCTGCATTAGACCTAAAGAATTATCAAACCTGTTTCGCCTTCAGCTCTTTCCGCTCCTGTTGTGTCATGTCCTGCTTCCTGATCATAGTTGTCCTCTATGTGAGGAAAAGAAGGTTTGTTAGAATGAATGAGCAGACTTCTTATGCAAAAACATAACAATACTTTTCTTGTTGATTTTTAAATCAAGCTCTTTTCTACTCAAAAGTCCAACATTTAATTTTTTGATTAAATAATAAAACTGAAGATAAAATATAGGCTGATGACAGCTTTAGGGCAAAAAATGGGATTGTCTTGCCTTTCTTTAATATCACTATTAAATATTCATATAACAAAATATTATGTGAGTCTCCAGAGATTAATAGAAATGCTGAGAAAGAGTTAAATTATCTTAAAATTATTCCTGGTAGTTATCAAGCCTTCAATGCTTTCATTCTCTAAATCCCGTTATCCGGACAGAATCTTCTTGGTACTGGGTGTCATCTATGGATAAAACCACAGTGGCTAAATGTAGATTATTAACTGTTAGGTTAATCTCAAAGCTGTGAGCAGATTTTAGGAGACTATCACATTTAGCACATATTACTTACTACCATTAATGCCAATTACCTGCCTACGTGTTCTGATTGCACTCTCGTAACCAACAAAATATTGTTTGAGTGTCCAGATAGGGCTGGAATAAACAATTATTTTGGTAGTCGATTAATCGATTAACACAATTTTTATTCTACAACCACTATCTAGTCCACTCATACCAGGTATTGAGAGAAATGCACCAAAATTACAGTTACATTGATTGGATAATAGTTAAATTATTGTAAAATTCATAGTTATCAAACTTTCAATTTTTTTCAGCCTCTAAATCTGTCGATCCCCTCGATGTGCCTCCATCTTCTTGGTGCTGGGTAACGTTATCATCTGGAGAAAAAAAGCAGTGGCCATTTAGCTACGTTAGCTACTCACCCCCCCCCCCCAAAGCAGAATGCAAATGCCTACGCTCTGATGGTTGCTAATGGTTTCCATCCCATTTTCAATATGATTAGCTGGCGGAATAAAAAGTAGTGAATGAAGTTCATGTTTAAGCAAATTTTTAGCCAGCTACGTGAGTTGACGTTAGTAAGCTGTAACTAGCTAACGTTAGCTAGCTAGTCAGCTAATCACCTCGTGGAAAGAGAAAAACATACGAGGGGTGGTCAATAAGTTTTGCGAATCGGTAGGACAAAACAGAGGAAGGGGGATGGCTGTTTGTGGGGGTGTTAGGACAAGTTATGACAAGTCAGGACCTACAGCCGCACGCTCCTGCCTCGTCTATTTAGGAAGCAGTAGCTGATCGCAGATCTTCAGTCACAAATATTTCACCAATGGAGAAGGTTGAGCACCGCGCAGTGATCAAATTTTTGATCAAAGAAGGTAAGAATGCAAAAGAGATCCATGAACACATGGTTGCAGTGTACACCGACACCGCCCCTTACTATGCAACCATTGCTCACTGGAATAGGGAGTTCTGCCATGGTCGTGAGTCCCTTGAAGATGACCCCCGTCTAGGACGACCGTCAGACGTGACCAACGAGAACAATGTGGCCCGTGTGGAGAGGATCATCCTCGAAAATCGACGGGTGAAAGTCGAAGAAATCGAGCGAGAACTTGGAATATCACATGGAAGTGTTATTAACATCATCTACGACAATTTGGTCATGACCATGGTCTCTGCCCGTTGGGTCCCTAGAAACCTCACGCCCCATGATCGACTTCAACGTCGTCAAAGTCCACAAGGCCAGAGTTGCACAAGCTGCCCTGACCCCTAGAGACTACTTTTTATTCCTCCAGCTCAAGGCTGCACTGCGTGGACGCCGGTTTGGGGACGATGAAGATGTCCAGCTCGCCGTCCAGGAGTGGATTGAACAGCAGTCGAGAGATTTCTGTTTGTCGGGAATTCGAAGCCTCAGGGACAAGTGGCGCAAGTGCATTGAAGTCGAGGGTAGTTATATTGAAAAATAATAAAACACTTTTCCTCATATCTCTTTTCCTTATATCCGTATTGCAAAACTTATTGACCTCTCCTCGTAGCTTAGCTCCAAATTAACGTTGTTATTGCTTATGTACAGAGCTTCCATCTTTGCTAGCTAAAGTAATGACTCTTAACTTACCTGTTGTGTTATTTCATGACCCTTTAAAAAAGCTTCTCAAATCAAGCTGTCGTGGTTTCTTGGCCATGATGACTGCTGCTAACGTGAGCTCGTTCTGCTGTGCAGGTTACTACCTCGTCAATCAAACAAGCACCAACTGCATCAATCGCTCTGGTGCCCGCTATTGGGTTCTCGTATTATACCCGGTCTGACTTTGTAAAAATTGTTTTTGCATGCAGAGTCGCGGTCATTCGCTCGTATCAATATGCGCAAATCTCAATGTCAAAATAACAGCAGAAGTATTTTTTTGTTGATGAAATCACATTAGGGATGAAGGAATGGAAAGGGAGGATTGCAGTTTTAGAAGGCGGATGATTTTGACCATTTTTATTTCAGGACTCGACCCCTGGTTTTAGATATTTATTCAATCTTTTGATTGCTGGATCGGTGGATCGTAGGCAATTTAAAGATTTAATAAGTTTGATTTAATATTTTTTCTCTTTTAAGATTGGGCTCAATTTTAGAGGGTTTTTAAAATATAAATTAGAATTTTTTAGAGATTAATTTACAGTGCATTCTTTTGATTTAACCACAGATATATACCTATTAGAATAGCAAAAGAAATCCATTGCATAGTCATAGTAAAATTGTTTGTACTTTAATCAGAGATCTCATCTTACAAACACATAATATTGATTATTTTATTTAAGTTACCGTTGTATGGTTTTCAGATGTACCAATTTGTCCTATTTCCAAAAGCCCAGTAACATATATTCTCTTTTATCGTCAATTCAACTCGATTTATATTAAATATATATAGGAAATAGGATTGAAATATGATCTATAGACTTTTAACTGAATTAGACATATCCTAACTCAATATTACTAAATTCAAGTGTTTCGTTCATTTTTAAGGTTCATTTTAAAGGTTCCTTTGTGTTAATTAAAAAAAAAATTTGGTTACTGATGAAATACGTAACTTTGTTACTTAAGTAAAATGAAAAAACCTTTGAAATATTAATACCTCAGGTACCAGTGCTCTTTTGAGAGCATTCTTCAGATTCCCCTCGGCGAATGTTTTTCATGGTTCAACGTGCGGCGAACCTATTATGAAATTTTATGCAACCACTAAATGCTCATCGATGAGGTACTTTTGAGTCCTATACGATTCTATAACGTGGTTCTCACTCCACAAATTCTTCTTGTGTTTCCATAACAAATTTCTGTTGTTCATTCTTAAAATAGTAGATTCATCTATACTTATTTTATTTTGTATATATATATATATATATATATATATATATATATATATATATATATATATATATATATATATATATATAAAGTCTTAAAATAAAATTGAGAAAAGCCGAAAATGTATTATTTTGTCACTCTCTGATCTCAATGGCCGCATTTTTAGTCATCAATGTTTGAACCTAAATATGCAAAAGTGCATAACTTGTTAATTCTAAATCCTGGTTGGTGCTACTTTAGTATGCGGTCTACAGCATGTAGCCGTAGTCTACGCTGTGAAATGACCTTTAGCGTGCGGTCTATCTTTCATGGTATAATTTTATTACCTGTTCTTAGCTTCCTTTTTTTTAATCGTTTGAAGAATAGCGGTCTAACATGAACCAGGGACCGCTCTTCTTCCAAAGGATAAAAATAGGACTCCTATTGTTAAAATGGTAGTTAATAGTGTGTTACTTAAGCGTGCAGTCTACCAGGCCTGTTTACACTTTTGCGTATGACCTACCAGGCCTTTTTACACTTCAGTATGCTACATAACAAAAAAAAATTTAACTTAAAATTTTTAATTAACGATATAGACTTCGTATACCATTTAGGAATGTCACAAACAAATCTGCTGTATCTTTTCTCAGTACTCTCCAGCAAAAGTGATCAAGGTTTGACTGGAAAAATTCACTATTAATGCCTCAAATTTTCTTTTAAAAGTGTTGTTTTGGCAGCTAACAATGAGCGTTCATTAGCTTGAGTGTGTACTCCTTTCACTGAATCCACATAATGTTCTTGATAATTCACCGTTAGAAAGGTCGAAGACTTTCCTGGTAGAGTTGTAGGGGTGCGAAAATGTATCAGATAAAAATTCCTTCCAACTCGATAATATAAATAGCCGATAAAATTACCAACTCAGAACGGACTAAAGCCTGGTCGTGAGGCTAGAGTATTGGCGTTTAAATCCAACGGTACCGCGTTCGAAACTCAACAGTCCATAACCTTTTATGAAGAAATCTCAAGAAGAACACGGAAAACGGAAGTCAAGGAAAACGCTTGAAGGACCAACTCAACTAGACTCAAGAAGGACCAAAAAATCATCAACTTAAGATAATTGGACGAAAATGAAGATACATCAAGAAAGAAATTGAAGATTAAGGACCAACCCAGCTAAGAAGAATACGGAAGTCAAGAAAAGTGAAGACAAATGTTTTAAGGGGCAACTTAAAGAAAAAAGGAATTTCAGTCAAGAAAGAAGTAAATAGATTCAATAAAGAGAAAATCAAGATGAAGAATAATACTGATAAATAAATAAAGTTATAATAAAGAGCCTGCCTCCCTCCCATAGAGTCACTGCTGTATTCATGGGTATTTCCATACGAAAAAGAACAGTTCTAAAATTTCTCACAAACTCAAAGTACCACCGTTAATAGTTAATTACACCTTCAGAAAAGCTTTGGAAGAGTTTAAATGACTTCACTCTTTATTATTTTAAAGTATTCAATAGTAAGGAGCCCTTAAGCAAGTATGGATCGAAGTATATTTGAAAGTCAAATCAAGTCGTCACTAATCGAAAACACTTTTCCAGTGATTACATTGATGAAAGATAAAGAACTTATGAAATAAAATGTTCAGGTTGTAATATTGTGATGAACTGGACGAAATATGCTTCAAATTTGGATAAACATATTTGAAAGCGTCAAATAAAGTATGTGAAAAGTACAAACATAAAATGTCAAATAGAAAAAAAAGTCATTCTTTTTTAATTCTAAAATTTCCCTTCCAAAATAGGTTCAAGCTATTTTAATTGGTGTGATGGAATTAGTGAAACAAGTGCATCTAAGTTATTTGATGTCTCACTAAAAACTATGGTCGATTTTTTATAGTTTCTTGCGTGGCCTAAGCAGGTATTAAGCATTTTGAAAATAACCCAGTTAAACTAGGTGGGCCTGGTATTACAGTACAAGTAGACGAGCCATGCTTTTCGCACAAAGCCAAACATCACAGAGGAAGATCCCCTTCTCAAATTTGGGGTTTGGGAATTGTACAAAGTGGTTCGAAAGTCTTGTCACCACCTGTAAATACTGTTTTAATTTTCTATTTCACATGTGTTGATATTATTATCTTGTTCCTTTATTGTTATTATTAATTTTCGGTAGGAGTGAAAAAGATTCGGACCATCCTGTGGATACATCGACGAGACCACCCATAGACTACATGGAAATAGTCCAACAACGCCGTGGAATATAAACAAGAGATTGTGGTGGCTCAAACTCACCGGTAGTTCTGTGTTGATCCAGCACGTCCGTCTGATGCACTACACAATCACACATCGAGAAAGAACCAGTGAATTGAACAAAAAACAAACAACAACTACAAACACCACAGCAGGGAACAGCAACGAAGACAACACACTCTAATAACACAAATGCGTAGTAAAAAACCGAGAATCACCAGCGCCACCCACGAACTGGCCTCCCACCTCTGACCACCCGCCCACCAAACCTATGCACACACACACACACACATACATATTCCATATTCTTCCGCACAACCGCCTTGCTCCTCCCACTTTCATTCTTACCGCACGGCTCCACAAACGAGATGCTGGTACTTATTTGCGAATAATTAAAAAGGTAGTTAGGATAGGCTCGACTTTGCATTAAGACAAATGGAAGGCCTACCAAAAAATCTGTAACCTAGGATACCTACATAAAACTCAACCCAACCCAACACAACCTATCCTAACCTATCCTTAAATAACATAACCAAAATTTTTAATACAATATTTAAGAGTACGACCAAACACTTAAAAAAGACAGTGTCAAAATGAATAAACATTCAAACCTAATTAAATTGCAATTTTAATATATAATAATTTTATGATTTCAGTGAAGTAACAGAATTTTAGTTGGAAGATTATTTTAAAAGCAAATTTTAAAAAGTCTAAACTTTATTTTTGATCAGAAATGATTAATCTAATTTTTCATGTTTACCCTAATATAGATATACGCAGAGGTAGGACACATAAAGTGGTAGGAGATACGATAAAGCGGCACCAAAATATCATCCCTTTTATAAGGCGCTTGTAATACCTCATTTGGAGTATGCGATACAATTCTGGTCGCCACATATGCCAAAGGACACTGCAATATTAGAATGCCTACAGCGATGAAACTAATTATGGAAAGTAGAAATAGATCGTATCAAGCCAGACTGCGGCCCCTCAATTTTCTTTCACTAGAAGGTCGATATCTGGGCGGCCAACTTATCGAATATTTAAAATACCAAATGGTTTCGAAAATATAAAATATAATTTAATATTTGAACTAGATAAACTATTGTCGACTAGAAATAACAGGTATAAGCTAGTAAACGAAAGATTTAGCACTGCCATAGTGCAGAATTTATCTTAATATAAAATAACACAAACTTGGAATAACTTACCTGGGGGATGTCATTGAAAACACAACATTCAATATGTTTAAGAATAGAACTAATAAATATTAATTTAAATTATAACTTATAGAAACAGTAGTTGTTTTGATTTATTCGTTTGCGTATCCTCTATATCGCGTTTAACATTCCATCACCTCTGAGTTGCACCCTTTCCTTGCACTTATGAACTTGCCTCGAATGGATTTTAGGGTTTATAGTGGTTCGTAATTGTATATAAATGAAGGAGAAAGCCAACGTGTGTGATTGAGTCACGAGAAAGGGATTTCGAGCGAAGGAGCTCTACTTCCAAACCAGCGGTAAACTTCCGGAGCGATAACGCGCCAAAACCCCGTCCCGTTTATGGTGTTACGACGCCTCACGGCTGATTCCCGCCATCGAGGTGGTGGGACCGAACCAATAACACTTCCGTCGGCAAACATTGGAACTTCCCGCCATCGAGGTGTTGGGACCGAACCAATAACACTTCCGTCGGCAAACATTGGAACTTCCCACCCCGAGAATAATCGAAGGAGTATTCTTTGAGCTTTCGGGTCGCTAACTATCCACACATTGCTTCCAAGTAAGCAAACCCTCGCAATACCGAAGGCATTCACGCGGCATCATAAGAGGTTTTTCGGAATCGTTCATCGACTACACCCAATCATCGAGCGAAAAACCCCGGAGCTATTCAGCCTCGCAGCAGGAATAAATATTCGGAACGACGAAGACTACATCTGGAATAAGCGCTCAAACCTCCTCCTCGAAGAAATATCTTCTTCCGAGTACTCATAATCATGGTGTTCTCCAGAAAATCGTAAAACTTACATTTTCTTTCATAGTCGAAGACGCGTGATGCCCTCAGACAGAGTTACTCACCTCGCGATCTACTCCCGGTCTCTCTCAGGTAATTATTGTAATAATTATTGAGCCTCGTACGCTAAGACTCACTTCGTAGTTGCCTCCCGTTGTCCCTCGGGTAATTAGTGTACTTATTGAGCCTAGTACGGCTAAGACGAGTCCTACTTGTCATTTCAATTTCATTCATTTAGTAACCATGTTAGCTAAATCGCCTGTATATTATTCTGTAAATATCTATCGTTGTTTGAATAAGATTAAAGATTAATTTTGTCTTCCTGTTTAAATCCTCCAACCACCAAAGCCTAATTAAATAGTAGCAATACCGGTCAACAATTAATTCATTCTTGTTATTTAAAATCCCTTCGCACTCGAAGAGGAAATATTTCCCTAATTTGGGGCTGTCGTCTCCCCTCTCCTGCATCTTTGGAGGGGAAGCTAAAAGGGTTCAGGTTAGGGCTACCTGAATTCTACGACAGTAATGTTGTAATAATGTTTTTTCTTTGGTCCAATGTACCACGTGTGGGTGAACATTGTTATGAAGTTGGAGGACAACCATTGAGGTAACCAGTGAAGGAGGTTTTGTTCAAGAGCTTTATTTAATACTCCAAATGTTATCTGACAAGGAGTGGCTATATCTATATCAATATTCCTTTAGCCTTTCTTAAATATTTTGGAAATCACATAAATTAGTACTTCTTGAATATATTAAAAATCACAGATATTATAAAAGTTACTCCTAAACAGGTAGATCCTACCATTTTCTTTCGATCCTAAAATTACTGGGAAGGTAGTAGACCTATTTCGATTTTGAGTTTCAATGGTAATCTGAATATTTGGATGCAGAGTATTAATATAACCAAAAACCTTTCGACCCTGTATAGGTACATCAAATACAAAAAATAAGTCAATAAAAGGGCCTAAAAAAGTAATTTACAGTAGTCGAGACACTGATGTAAAATTACATCTGAATAATTAGTGAAAAATTCAGCCGATATCTTGTATTATGAAGTTGAAATATGACTTAAAAGAAGTTGTTTAAAAAGAAAGATAAAAAAATTCTGGAATATCTGTAGATCAGAGAACCTTTGTTAGTAATTATTTAAATAGTTTGGTTGTACATAACTGTGACTACCAAGGCTGACTTTCCTCTTGAGACCCCATGTTTGTAGCCTTCCCTCCGAACCCATCTCATATTTAGTACTCTCATACTCAGCACTTCCACCGATGGAGTACTCATATGGAAGTACTCATGACAACATACCAATAATGTGGAGTACTTGTGTGTCTTATATTGGGGTACACATATCCCCATACCCTCTGCCTCGGAACGGGTCGCTCCACTCTGGTCACGAAGCTTTTATGATCGCTGGTTGTAGTTGCGCACGCACACACACACACTTCTAATTACACCTTTATTTTAATTGCGCGTCATTCCTTTCATTCATGATTCTATGGGGATGGAGGGTTAACTTCTTACTTTTTGGTATCGGGGTATGTTTCTCGACTCATTCCTCTGGATGCAGTTTCATTTTATTGTCTATTTTGGGGGACTTTGATTTTGTTTTTGACAGACTCCTATGGATGCTTTAATTATACATTGTAGATGCATGGTCTGACAAAATCCTATGGATGCATTATGTGGGTGGGATTTGATGGATACGGATGACCTTTGATAGGCCCTTGTGGCTTTTCTCATCCGTGAAATTATGTTATGTTATGTATAGGAGACAAAGCTCGAGAAGTTCAACTCTGACGGATTTATGGACAAAAATTGAGTAAGAATGTAACGAAATAACATCAGAATTTTGAAAGAAGCTGGCGAGCTCTTGTGATCATTGGTGCGTCGAAGTAATAGAAAACAAAGACTTCAACACCTCGTATTAAGTGTTTTAATTTTCATCGTTGTCAAATTTTGTTTCTAGTGTATTTTCTTGCCAAACAATTCAATGAATGATCGTTCTCTTAATTTACACTTGTCAACATGTTATTTTGTTAGTTTATTTAGTATAATAATATCTTGAATATTAAATATTAAATGCATGCCTTAATGCACCATGGAAATTTCATTTACATACTCATATTTTTGAAAATATTTGAATAAAGTAAAATCGATGTCTTATTTTGCTTGGTAATGTATCCCAAAGCTGGTCACAGGTCATGTAGAGTCAGCCCTCAGGCAATCGACGTCTGACTTTCAAAACGACTCGAGATCTAAACAGGATCTTGAAACTAAGTCGTGAGTCAGTTCGTTCCGTTTTGTACCAATAATTTGTTCGTTGGGCGCAAGTCTCAAAGAAGTGAAAACATGGTCCGGTTAGTGTAAAGCAGAGTGTATAAAAAATGTTTAGCATAGATACACAAAACAATTATCAGATAATTCCCTGTTTTCTGCAAAGGGCAAAGTTTTAAGACTCCATTTACACCGTGTTGTTGTTTTTTGACCCGCTAGAAGTGGGTGACTGAAACTTGACCTGCTCTGTTCGTGACCAGCGTGTCTCACAAGCAGCGGATGGTGTTGTTTATTATTTTTTCAAGTGAAAATATGGCTGTATCTTCTAGAGGTTGTTAGTGGCCATTGTTAAACTTTAATTACCGACGTATTACGTCTGCAAAGGAGTTGGACATCGCATCGAACGCCATTTATATCTAGGCAGTTATTGTAGGTAACGGGCCTAGGTTTGTTTAATTTTATTTATATAAGATATATAATTATAACAAGAACTTTATAATAACATGAATTTATTGTAGGGAAAACTGGAACCTTAATAAACGAGTATAATATGCACATCGGAGGATATAAGAAGAGGATTTTATCTTCTAGTTTGTTCAACCACGCGAGTAATTGTGATCACCAAATTGATCTTAATAATGCCAAACTATTCTATAAATCTGATAATTATTACAAAGGACGTATAATTGAGCCAATAATAATTGAACAAATTCCAAATTACAAAATTTCTGAGCGCTCGTTTAAATTTAAGAGTCTTTCAAAATTCTTTCGGCCCAAAACTTGATTTGAAAATCGCTACAAATTTACCCGTTCCCTAGCCAATGTCTTCCTTTGTTTCCCACCCCCTTCCTTGGGATCCTTTCCCCATCCTCTTCCTTGGGATCCTTCCCCATCCCCTCCCTTCCTTGGAATCTTTCCCCATCACTTCCCTTCCTTTGGATCCTTCCCTCATCCCCTTCTTTGGGATCTTTCCCCCATCCCCTCCCTTCCTTGGGATCCTTCTCCCATCCCCTTCCTCGGGGTCCTTCCCCCATCTTCCCTTCCGATCCTTTCCCCCTCCCCTTCCTTCCTTGGGATCCTTCCTTCATCCCCTTCCTTCCTTGGGATCCTTCCTTCATCCCCTCCCTCCCTTGGGATCCTTCCCTGATCCCCTCCCTTATTTGGGATCCTTCCTCCATCCTCTTCTTTGAGATCTTTCCCCCATCCCCTCCCTTCCTTGAGAGCCTTCCCTCATCCTCTTCCTTGGGATCCTTCCCCCATCTGCTCCTATAGAGAAAGCATTTGTGTCCAGTCTTCTCATGGTACAGTGGAAGATGGTAGTATGATACAGAAATTAGTCCTGCAATGTAATAAACTGATCATACTAAAGTGTGGTTTTTAGTCGCGTGTACGCGACTCTATAAGTTACTATTTCGGTCCGTAGGTCGGACGATCGGATGGTAACCATTTTACTTTTCAATGAGATATTTTTCAATAACATCGTAATTATTCGGTCGATTCTAACGAAATTTGCAACCCTTATGTTGTTTTACATTCTCTTTCGAATGGTATAATTGTCAAGGTCCTCTCAAGGTTACTCCGGGAATTATTGAAAGTTTGAAGGTCGTGAGGACATAAGGTCATAAAGTCATAAGTCAGACTAATTGAGAGACCTAGTTTCGAAAATTTGTGCACACTAAGTTATTTTTTATAAATCTTGGCCTCTATTTTACGAAGCATAAATGACGCTTGCAAGTTGCCTAAACTCGATTTTGGGTTTGGTCTACCTGAAAACTATTAGGTAATTTGCTTCTGTATAGTAATATTAATTTTAAATGGTATTAGAGCTGTATTAAAATACCAAGAAGGTAAGGATTACCTACAATAGAGTTGTATTTTATTATAAAAAACCTTGCTTAATCTCCCATTATAAATTTGGGCCATATAATTTTTCTCATTTATTAGTTCTTGTATGGTAACTGCAAGCAATCTGGTTGTAACTTTAACTTAGACCTATAAGGACTACCCACATACGTGTGTCTCTGAGCCCCATTCCAAAGTAATCGGCTACGGCCCCGCTGAGGGAAAACACCGTTTAGGATTACAGCGAAGTTAAGCTACAATGAGCGTGATTATAACCGAATGGAGTTTCTATATGGGTTGCCACCACGGCGACTGCCATACACTATAGGTAGGTACGATTGTAGTATCATTTGTCCCTTACAAGTGTGACTAGGTCATACGATTTGATAATGAAATGCACATAAAGATCAGAATGACAATTGCAGTTGAGAGCGAAGGGGCCGGGCACCATGGTCGGTTCTCACTGGGAACGTGGGGGCGGTTAAATCTCCAATCTTAACAATCGAGGTAGATTCTTAGAAATATTATCCGAAAATATAGTTAGTTATGGGCGTGATATAGGCGTATTATGGTCGCCGTGTCCGAGAAATGTCCACAATTCCAGCTAGAATTCTCCTCCGTGGCCACGGAAGCTCCGACCAAGTGTTTTGTCGATTTGATCGCCTTATTGTGTGTGTTATGCCATTAAATTAAAACGAAACACATAGGAATCACACTTACGGTCGCAACGGTGGCCACGGATGTGATTTACAACCTTAAAAATTATAAACTGAAATTTACTGTTGTCCACGGATAATTTAAATCAGAGACGGCCGCCACGACGAAAACACGACCTCGCACTACCAATTCTGCCATAAAATCGGATATCACGATCACGACTGAATGACGTCAGAAATCACTTCTGATCGGATAAATTCTTGAATGGGGGAGGGGCTTGAAATTAATCCCCATTTAGTTTGAAAAATTCATGGCATAACCTAAATAACCTAAAGGATATAAAACTTAATCCTCTTCTTTTTAATGATATGTGTATTTTTTGATTTAGAGTTTTATCTTAATAATTTATTATTATTATTTAATTTTAATCCTTTAATTATTGGACTGGTCCCTCCTCCATACTTAAGGATAGAGGAATGAAAGTCCTTGAATTAAGTTCAATGAACCATTGATTCACTTTCTATTTAATACCTTAACTCTAAATGCTTTTAAAAAAATATATTTTAAATATTAATTATTTAATTTAAAAAGTATATATAAATTTAATTCAATTAATTTAATTTTAAAATAGAGAGATTTAAGTACCATCTGACGTCGAGTTAAATAAATACCTTGTGTTATTGTTTAGAATGATTATTTCACTATTTATTATTATTTTTTTTTACTATTCTACTTCTTCATCTTATTATTATTTTAGTATGATTATTGGCGGAGTAATAATAAAATATTAAGGATTTTAAGCGAATTTCAGAATTTTTAAAATGTACATATCAGATCGAAATTGATTTTGCAAAAGTTAACCCCCAAAAAGTGAAACTGTAAATTATTATAAAATAATTTTTCGGTAGCATTTTCTTAGGAATTGATAAATAACAAAGTAGGATTATAAAATATTCCTGAACATTGGAAAGGTTAAATAAGAATCAGGTGGACCGTTCACTGTCTACGTGAAAGCAGATAAATTGACGATAAAAACTTACCTTTATATCTAATTTGTAGTTCCCCCAACAATATTATGAACAAAATTGGGCCAAAATAATAAAGCATTTATAATAAAAGTGAATCTTTGATCTTAAATGAAAAGTTTATGTTAAGAAAAGAAAGAGGAAAAAAAAAAGGGGAAAAGAATTACGAATCATAAGAGAGACCGCACCCACTCTACTCGGAAAAAATGAGGTGGGCGGAGTCAGATGTTTTAGAATGCCATTTAGGCAATTTCAAATTATTTTATTTTGAAAGAATGGATTATTTATATCATGCTTTGCTGAGGTAAATAATTTATAACGCGTTTAATACGAAATAATATTCATTTATTAAGTATATAGTATAGTTAAGTGCGATAAATAACGGGTTTGAAGATAAATCCGTAATTATAGCTACTAGCTCTACATGCCATCCCTTTCTAGAGCCAACTAACCAATGGAAAATATTGCATTAAACTCAGTAATACTTTGCATGTCGTAGGTGTATGTTGTGACAGCTCCGCCTCAGCTCTCATTCCTCCAGGAACGTTTCGCAAACTTAATTTCAAAACTGAGGAATTTCCCAAACAAGACCAAACCATCGAAATCTTTCTCCAAAATTGATAAAACTTTCCAAACAACGTAAAATACCGACAAAAGAAATCTAAGATTTAATATATATAAAACAAACAATCAAATTATAAAAATACTGCGACAAACTAAATCTAATTTGGGTACCAATGAAATAAAACTCGAAGGATCTTCCCGTCAGAAAAAAAAAGGTATTCATATATCTTCAAGATATCTTGCCCGAACCATATTTGGTACCCCAAAGGAAAATATTTATCCTCCAGGATTTTAATTTCCTCTGAAAACCCACCGAAATAACTAGAAGGGATTAATTATTAAATAATAAATCAATGATTTAAAGAACTGTGGACGATTTTGAAAAACAAACGCCTATATGGAAGCGATTCGACGAAGGACGTCTGTAGATGCACGCGAATAATCTGGGGACCTCAACTCCTCTCGGTAAGTGACGAGGCTTCGTTTTGTCAATTGGCAAAGATTCCTCAAGTATTATTAAATTCTTTATCATTTTTAACCAATTTTAAAATTTAAATAGGATTGAAAAGATTCCGAAAAGTTGTATTAAAGTGTTCATCAATTTTAAAATTTAAATAGGATTAAAAGATTCCTAAAAGTAGTATTAAATTGTTCATCAATTTAACCAATTTTAAAATTTAAATAGGATCAAAAAAGTTTTAATGCGACAATTTAAAAAACCCAGGGATAATACGAGAATTGAAACTGGCCTCTGAATAGGCCAATATAGGGCCATGTGGTTAAAATGTAGATGTTTGTTTATGATTATTAGACAATTGAACAAATAAATAGGACATATTTATTTGTTCAATTGTCCTATTTATTTTTTTATTTTCCTATCCATTTGTTTAATTTTACTATTCATTTGTCAAATTGTCATTTATTTGTTTAAATCTCCTATTTATTTGTTAACTTATCCTATGTGCTTGTTTAATTGTCCTATTTATTTCTGAATTGCCTTTTTATTAGTTTTATTGTCCCATTTATTGGTTTAATTATCTTTTTATTTGTTTGATTTATTTGATAAAATGTCCTATATTTTTATTTCATTGTCATATTCATTCGTTTCATTATTCTATTTATTTGTCTAATTGGCCTCTTTATTTGTTTTAGTGGCCTCTTTTTTTAATTGTCGCATCCATTTGTTAAATTGTCCTATTTATTTGTTTGTTAAATTGTTGCATTTATTTGTTAATTATCTCTTTATTTGTTTTAGTGTCCTATTTAATTCTTTAATTTTCTGATTCATTTAATAAATTGTACTTATTATTTGTTAATTGCCCTTTATTTATTTGAGTGCCCTATTTATCTGTTTATTTGTCCCATTCATTTGTTAAATTGTCCTATTTATTTGCTAATTGTCCACTTTATTTGTCTTAAAGTCCTATTTATTTGTTTAATTGTCCTATTTCTAAGGCACCGATGACTCTGATAATGGGCGTTTTCTAAAATACATTTCCACCCCTGCAAATTACTCGCAGGAAAATGTAAAAATGATTAATACGTTTACTTAATTTGAACTTGTTGCAAATACACACATGCCCCCGATAATTGGCGAAAAAAGATATTTACAACCGAACATATCATTTCCCTGTAGATAAAACAGATGAAAATCACATCGAAAAGTAACGAGGGCATTGCTAAACAAAAGTCGTAGATTAGGGTAGGTTAAATTTCTTGGAAGGTTGATCTCCTGAGAAGCTATAGGAGGAGACTACCTGGAGCGCTCCTGCAGAACCAAATGCCCCTCTTCAAGTCCCTCAAGAGAGTGTAGTAATAAAGGGAAAAGGAAAAGGAAACAAACCCTAAGATATGTATATATATATATATATATATATATATATATATATATATATATATATATATATATATATATATATATATATATATATATATATATATTAAGAAAAATCATTGCAATAACACAGTCCTCATCAAAGCCCTCGGAAGGAGCTCTTCTCACATACACGAGAAGGTAACACTTAAAATAAGCTATCTGAGAAAACGCTTATTTGAAGTGTTACCTTCTCGTGTATGTAAGAAGAGCTCCTTCCGAGCGCTTTGAGGAATTAGCCTTTCAAGCGCATATATATATATATATATATATATATATATATATATATATATATATATCTTTGGGTATCTTTCTTTTATTAAATGGTGTGTAATTAATAAAATGATGTTTTTGCTAAAATTAGAATTTAAGGAATATTTCTTATGCGTTTCAGCTTGAATTTATAATAATTGTGTAATCAATATCGTTCTAAATAATTAAAATGCCTAAAACTAAAGGACTTATAGAAACACAGAGACCCCAAACAAACTTCTCCATAACTAAAGGTTATTACTAGTAGAAATTGTCAAAAAGATAAAATGTTTAAGATATGCCTTTAAAAAACACTATAAAACGATATTCAGAGACCAAGAGCTTTGTATCAAAGAAGAGAATTGGTAGAAACCATCTTACAACACAAAGAGAAGAACTTCCAAACAGAATCGCAGAAAAACATAAAAATTTCTTGGGGGGTTCATTGAAGCGCCAACTTCAAAAATATGACCAGAAATTTGTGAAAATTTAGCGAATTCCATGCCACGAAGAATTATGGCGGGAATTAAAGCAAAATGGGTCTAATTAAGTATTAAAATAATTAAAAATAAATATATATATTGAATTCATTCACCACCAATGTCTAATTACATTATATGATTGATTCCATAGGCTGTTTTAGAATTTGGGCCAAAGTTCATTATCTATGTCACATACAAAGAAAGAGCAAATACAAGTTCTGCGGGGGGTACCTAACAACCCCCACAGGGCTTTTCCCATATTTAATTTCTGTTTCAAAATCCTTTTGAAGACAGAAAGAAAGGGGCAGAAACCTTTTATTGCAGACTAGATAACAAATATAGTAGAAGAGAAAGAGGAATTGGACGTGAATGAGCAATGAGACAAGAAACGGGAGTTTTTTTTAAAGGTACTCGTAAGAGAAAGGGACATTGGAGCGACATGGGTAAGTGAGCCTTTAAATTGTGAGCGGTTAAGAAGATATGACATGAAAATCCCTTGGAGGTTCCTAGCTTAGGGAGATACTGGGTTTGATGGGGTAACACTTTGGGCGAAGTAGAGTCACTGTGCCTGGTAGCTTAACGGCAATCAGTAGACCCGGGTTTGAGTCCCGGTTAGGAATTTTCAAACTTTTTCCCCTGGCGTTGTTTCTGTCTTCTCAGTAAGGATTGCCTTCATTGTGCCCCCCTTTATTTTCTTTGATCCTTGTGTTCCTCCAATGTCCCTTTCTCTTACCTTTTAAAAAAAAACCCCTCCTGTTTCTTCTCTCATTGCTTATTCGTGTCAAATTTCTCTTCTATTTTGCTATATTGTTATATATATATATATATATATATATATATATATATATATATATATATATATATATATATATATATATATATATATATATATATATATATATATATATATATATATATATATATATATATATATATATATATATATATATATATATATATATATATATATATATATATATACATACATACGAGGGACGGTCAATAAGTTTTGCGAATCGGTAGGGCAAAACAGAGGAAGGGGATGGCTGTTTGTGGGGGTGTTAGGACAAGTTAGGACAAGTCAGGACCTGAAGCCGCACGCTCCTGCCTCGTCTATTTAAGAAGCAGTAGCTGATCGCAGATCGTCAGTCACAAATTTTTCAACAATGGAGAAGGTTAAGCACTACGCAGTGATCAAACTTTTGATCAAAGAAGGTAAGAATGCAAAATAGATCCATGAACACATGGTTGCAGTGTACACCGACACCGCCCCTTCCTATGCAACCATTGCTCGCTGGAATAGGGAGTTCCGCCATGGTCGTGAGTCCCTTGAAGATGACCCTCGTCCAGGACGCCCGTCAGACGCGATCAACGAGGACAATGTGGCCCGTGTGGAGAGGATGATGCTAAAAAATCGACGGGTGAAGGTCGAAGAAATCGAGCGAGAACTTGGAATATCACATGGAAGTGTTATCAACATGATCCACGACAATTTGGCCATGACCAAGGTCTCTGCCCGTTGGGTCCCTAGAAACCTCACGCCCCATGATCGACTTCAACGTCGTCAAAGTCCACAAGGCCAGAGTTGCACAAGCTGCCCTGTCCGAGTGTGGATTCGAGGAGCTCAACCATCCCCCCTACGGGTGAAGGTCGAAGAAATCGAGCGAGAACTTGGAATATCACATGGAAGTGTTATCAACATGATCCACGACAATTTGGCCATGACCAAGGTCTCTGCCCGTTGGGTCCCTAGAAACCTCACGCCCCATGATCGACTTCAACGTCGTCAAAGTCCACAAGGCCAGAGTTGCACAAGCTGCCCTGTCCGAGTGTGGATTCGAGGAGCTCAACCATCCCCCCTACAGTCCAGATCTGGCCCCTAGTGACTACTTTTTATCCCGTCAGCTCAAGGCTGCCCTGCGTGGACGCCGGTTTGGGGACGATGAAGATGTCCAGCTCACCATCCAGGAGTGGATTGAACAGCAGTCGGGAGATTTCTGGTTGTCGGGAATTCGAAGCCTCAGGGACAAGTGGCGCAAGTGCATTGAAGTCAAGGGTAGTTATATTGAAAAATAATAAAACACTCTTCCTCATATCTCGTTTCCTTATATTCGAATTGCGAAACTTATTGACCGCCCCTCGTGTATATATATATATATATATATATATATATATATATATATATATATATATATGAAATGAAAAACTCAAAGTATCACGTGAGGGTAGCAAATGAATGCAATGTCCCGCAGGAAAAAAAGGAAAAGGTGTTTCCAAGTACTTTCGAACTTTATTAAGTTCCTTATCAAGGATAACTACAAGAAATAATATTATATTAGAGGTATATATACGAAAGAAAAATATGAAAGACCGCCTCAAAAATAAGAAATCACCAATGAGGAAGAAGGAAGGGGAAAGGTAAGATTCAATTAAGAATTACAAGAAGAAGGTATTAAGGTCAAATTGAGAAAACGAAAGGGTAACAGATTAAAAGAAATGGAGATAGCTATAATTAACATAACATAACATAATTTCACGGATGACAAAAGCCACAAGGGCCCATCAAAGGTCATCCGCATCTGTCAAAACCCACCCACAAAATGCATCCATAGGATTGTGTCAGATCATGTATCTACAATATACAATTAGAACCATCGACAAGAATGTGTCAAAAACATAACATAACATAATAAAAGAGTAATACTTAAAGAAATTAGTTCTGACTTTTTTTCTTAGTTTTTTTATATACAATCTTTAGTTATCTGGCCCCAATTTTTTTTTTATTTATTTATTTTTTTTTAATTGTCACTGCTCTGTTATTTACATTGTATTTTCTCCACTTTTCGCTCCTCGTGTCTTATAATCTCCCTCGTTAGGCTATCTCCATTTCTTTTAATCTGTTACCCTTTCCGTCTTCTCAGTTTGACCTTACCACCTGCTTCTTGTAATTCTTCATGTGAATCTTTACCTTCCCCCTTCCGTTTTCCTCATTGGTGATTTCTTGTTTTGAGGCGTCTTTTATACTTTTCTTTCGTATATATACCTCTAATATAATATTACTTCTTGTAGATATTCTTGATAAGGAACTTAATAAAGTTCGAAATTACTTGGAAACATCATATCATTTTTTCTTGCAGGACATTGCATTCATATATATATATATATATATATATATATATATATATATATATATATATATATATATATATATATATATATATATATATATATATATATATATATATATATATATATATATATAAAAATATATATATATATATATATATATATATATATATATATATATATATATATATATATATATATATATAAAATATATATATATATATATATATATATATATATATATATATATATATATATATATATATATATATTCAAGAGCCAATAGGAAATAAAGATGATACACAAGCAATTTCGTCTTCTCTTTTTTGTTTTTTTTTATTAGACCAAACAAGGATTAAAACTAGATTAAGAAAGAGAGGATAGAGAAAGGTGCGATTGGAATTTATAGCATTCTATGCTATCCTAAGGTGACTTAAAGCATACTTCTCGGGGGGAGGGGGATGAGGATTGAAACCTATTGGTTGGCGCAGTGGCTTGGAGAGCGAAGAACTCTCAATGGCATAGGTTCGGACCTCACCTATACTTTAACGGGTAAAATAATTTATATTATTTTATTCCATTTGCTTCCTTCATTTATGTATGATCTTTGTTTTCCCTTATAAAAAAGAAGAAATCGCATGTGTACCTTTTCTTATTTCCTAGAGTTATTGATTGAGCACCTACTGTCATGTGTTATTGTGATTTCCCTTTATATATATATATATATATATATATATATATATATATATATATATATATATATATATATATATATATATATGCTCACCGTCCAAGAAATTAGCCACCGGCACCTGACGTTCGACGCGTTGTTCGAAGTCGTCCCATAGATTTTCCATAGGGTTCAGTTTCAGTGATTTGGAGGGCCAGTCGATCTTTAAAGAAACCCCGAACTTAGAACCCACAATCCTAAGGGTACCTCTAAACAAAAAACAACTGAGACCTAATTAGAGAAACTCATTAATTAGAACCCACACTCATAAGGGTAGATCCCCCCCCCCGAAAATAAAAAGCTAAGCGACATTTTTAAAGAAACTCAGAACTTAGAAACCACACTCCTAAGGGTACCTCGAAACAAAGAACAGCTAGGATACATCTTGAAAGAAAGCCCGAACTTAGAACTCACACTTCTAAGAGTACTTTCCCCCCAAAAAAGCTAAGCGACATATTTCAAGAAACCAAGAACTTAGGACCCACACTTCTAAGGATACCTCCAAACAAAAACAAAACAAAACAGAGAAGCGACATCATTAATAAAACCCAGATCTTAGAACACAGACTAATAAGTGTATATCTTAACAAAAACAAACAAACAGTAAGAGGCATCTTTAAAGAAACTCGGAACTTAAAGCCCACACTCCTAAGGATACCCCCAAACAAATGAAACAGCCTAGAGACATTTAAAGAAAAACATAACTTAGAACCAACACTCCTAAACGTACCCTAAACAAAAAAACAACAAACAGACTTCTTAAAAGAAACCCGGAATTTAGAACCCACACTTCTCAGGGTACTAACAAACGAAAAAACAGCTAGGAGACATCTTTAAAGAAACCCATAACTTAAAACCCACACTTCTAGGGGCACTAACAAACGAAAAAACAGCTAGGAAACATCTTTAAAGAAACCCATAACTTAAAACTCACACTTCTAAGGGCACTAACAAACGAAAAAACAGCTAGGAGACATCTTTAAAGAAACCCATAACTTAGAACCCACACTTCTAAGGGCACTAACAAACGAAAAAACAGCTAGGAGACATCTTTAAAGAAACCCATAACTTAGAACCCGCAGTTATAAGGATACATCCAAACGAAAAACCTCAGCTAAGAGACATATTTAAATAAACTCAGAACTTAGAATTACAATTTGATGTAAGTGTGTGGGTAGGGGATAAAGAAAGGGTGTGGAGACGGATAGGTTGGGACGCATAAAGAAGAGATAAGAAAATTCTATAGGAATCTCAAAACTTGCATTCCTAAAGACAACCCAACCCCCTCTCTCAAAAAAACCCCCAGGAACATTGGATCTTAGTAACACATTTTAAGGATCACATCAACTTAAGAACCCCCCTCACTCAACGAACTTAGGAGAGAAGCGTGCCTGGTCAAGAAGAAGAAGAGGGGCCAGTCAGTCTTTAAACAAGTATAAGTGGCTGAAGAGCGGAAACGAGGTGGGAGGTCACGAAAGCGTAGATGACAATCTTGAAAATATTGAGGTCAAAGAGGGAGTGGATGTGGCTATGATTAGGGACCAGTTAGATATAGTGGATGAGGCTAGGATTACGGTCTTCAGAGATAGCGGATACGTCTAAGATTATGAACCAAGCAGAGGCAGCGGATGCGGCTAAGATTATGAACGAAGCAGAGACAGCGGATGCGTCTAAGATTATGGACCAGTCAAAGACAGCAGATGCGGCTAAGATTATGAACTAAGCAAAGACAGCGGATGCGTCTAAGATTATGGACCAGTTATAGACAGCGGATGCGGTTCAGATTACGGAGAAAGCAGCCACTAATAGGTCAGCTTTGAGAGTAAATTGACTATGGAAGGTGACGCCCATTAAATGTAAGATAAAGGTTAGGCTGTGGGAAGGTTGAGCCGTGTAGCAATCATTTTTTTGCGAGCCACATCTGAAGAACTACCGACCAGTAATTGAGTGAGTTTAAGATAAATCCATCCGATCCATTAAGCATTGATGTCGTGTACCACTAAAAAAGAAATCCCCACTAGTCTCACCAAAACCCGTAAGAAAACACACGAACTTGGAAACCAATACAAGGGTAACCTCCAAACTAGGAACGTCAACCCTATCTTGAGTTCATTGAACTTAGAACCTCCTCTCTTAATAGAATCTCTAGCTAAAGATGAAGATGACTTGAATAAGTATCTTTCATCTTCGACCCTCAACGTCATTCTTGTTATTAATGGAAATTCGGTCCAAATATTAATTATTAATTTTCCAAAAATCTGCTTTGTATTCTTATTGGCCTTGAAGGGAGAAGGAGGGGAGAGGAGTTTGAAAGGGCACAAAACCCGCTTCGTTTATTGGAGAGTGGAGTTTAGGAGATAATTGAGGGGAGGAGAGATAATTGGGGGGTGGGGGGTGGGAGCTATCACAGGGGATGTGTTTAAGGGAACCCTGGATGATAGGGGTTCGGGGAGATAGTGCCATGAGAGTAGAGGAGGGGCGAATAAGTAGTAGGAGTGCCATGAGAGTACGAGGGTGTGAAAGAAAAAGTAGGAGTGTCATGGGAGTACGATATTGTAAAAGAGGTAGGGGGAGTGCCATGAAAGTACTAGAGTGTAAAAGAAGTAATGAGAGTGCCATGAGAGTAGGAGAGCGTGAAAGATGTAGTGGGATTGCCTGAAAGTATGAGATTGTAAAAAAGGTAGTGGAAGTGCCAGGAAAGTATGAAGGTGTAAAAAAAGTAGTGGGACTGCCATTAGAGTACGAGGGTGTGAAAGAAGGAGTACTAGTGCCAAGAAAACCCAAGAGACTGAAAGAGGCAGGAGGAGTGCCATGAAAGTACGAGAGCGTGAAAGAGTTAGTGGGAGTGCCACGATAGTACGAGGGCGTGAAAAATGAGTAGTAGTGCCATGAAAGTATGAGTGTGTGAAAGAAGTAGTGGGAGTGCCATAATAGTACAAGGGTGTGAAAGAAGTAGTGGTTGTGCCATGAGAGTACGAAGGTGTGAAATAAGTAGTGGTAATATCATGAAATACGAAAGCATGAAAGAAGTAGTGGGAGTGCCATGATAGTATGAGGGTGTGAAAGAAGTAGTAGCAGTACCATGAAAGTACCAGAGTATGAAAGAGGTAGTGGAAGTGCCATTAGAGTACAAGGGTGTGAAAGAAGAGGTAGTAATGTCATGAAAGTTCGGAAGCATGAAAGCGGTAGTGGGAGTGCCATGAAAGTCCGAGCGTATGAACGAGGTAGTAGGAATGCCACGTAAGCACGAGAGTGTGAAAGAAGTAGTGAGAGTGCCTTGGAGGTACGATAATATATAAGATATAGTAGTGGTGCAATGAAAGTAGGATAGTATGAAAAAAGTAGTGGGAGTGCCATGAGAGTACGAGAGTATGAAAGAAGTAGTAGTAGTGCTATGATAGTATGAAAGTGTGAAAGAAGTAGTGAGAGCGCTATGAAAGGACGAGTGCGTCAAAGAGGTAGTGGAAGTGCCATGAAAGTACGAGAGTGCAAAGAAGTAGTGGGAGTTCCATGAGACTACGAAGGTGTGAAATAGGTAATGGTAGTGCTATGATAGTACGTAGGTATTAAAAAAATAGTGGTAGTGTGATGAAAGTACGATAGTGTGAAAGAGGTAGTTGAAGTGCCATGAGAGTACAAAGGTGTGAAAGAAGTAGTGGTAATGCCATGAAATTAAGAGAGTGTAAAAGAGGTAGTGGGAGTGCCATGAGAGTACGCGGGTGTGAAAGACGTAGTGGTAGTGCTATGAGAGTACGAATGTGTGAAAGAACTAGTGGTAGTGTCATTAAAGTACGGGAGCGTGAAAGAGGTAGTGAGAGCACCATGATATTACGAGGTTGTGAAAGAAGTAGTGCTAGTGCCACGAGAGTACCAAGGTGTGAAAAAAGTAGTGGTAGTTTCATGAAAGTACGAGAGCGTGAAAAAGGTAGTGGGAGTGCCATGAAAATACGAGAGTATGAACGAGGTAGTAGGAGTGCCAGGAAAGTACAAGCGTATGAAAGAAGTAGTGGGAGTGCCATGGAGTACGAGGGTGTGAAAGAAGTAGTGGTAGTAGCATTAAAGTACTAGAGCATGAAAGAGGTAGTGGTAGTGCCATGAAAGTACGAGAGGTATAAAACAGGTAGAGAGAGTGCTATGTAAGTACGAGAATGTGAAAGAGGTAGTGGGAGTGCCATGGAAGTAAGAGAGCGTGGAAGAGGTAGTGGGAGTGACCTGAAAGTACGTGAATGCATAGGTAGAAGCGCGAGTTTAATTTGAAGTGCCACCAAATGACCATTGCTGCCCATGAAGTAGTGTCCGTGTTCAGAAATTAGTTTTAGTGACTAGGAAATAACAGGAATCCCATAGAAGTGCCAATAAAGTAATGGTGCTCTATAGAAAGTGTAGGGGGTGTTAATGTATTACCTGAAGTGTCAATGGAGTTACAGGAGTTCCAAGGGAGTATCAGTAGTGACAAAGAAGGAGCCGAAGTGCCACTGGCGTGAAAGAATGCCACAAAAGTCTTGGAAGTACCAGGTTTGCACTGAGAGTGCCACCCCATGTTATCGAGACTGCCACGATGCCCGAAAGAGTAACGGGAGTGTTCGATATGATCATTAGTGACAATTGTAGCAATGTTAATTAGAGCATCAGGTGGTGGCAAAAGTAGTAATATTTAGTAATTTTATATTTAAAAAAACGTTAACCATTGGGAGAATCTCCTCTAAAGAGATATTAGGATACGCTGAATAATATCTAGTGAGATATCGCATCCCTTTAGAGCCCCTAGTTCTGCTCAGGGTTCGTGCTCCCGAGTGCCAGTGTCAGTGCTAGTACCACTCTTACGAACTGGTTGATGGAGGGATTTGCAAATGTTTTGTTACACTCGTTTTTTTTAATCTTTCGAGATGTTCACCTGTGATAGAAAAAAAGTTCCGTCAACCAAACTTTAACAATAAAAAAATCAAAATGGGGACCGACCGACCGAATGAGATGTATAGTCGCCCATGACTAGACTCGCACGCGACTAAAAATTTATTCTTAAAGAAATTAGTGTGTATTAATAATCTTATTTCTGTTTCTATTATCCATATTTATGGGTATCCAGTTTGGTTATTTTAATTATTTTATTGTACATATTTGTATTTAAACAGCGTTTTGTTACTTTCTCTCTCTCTTCCTCTCTCTTCTTGCCCCTCCATTATGCTGCTTCTCGCGTTACCCTTAAGATTCGTTTTAACACAATTGCGATATTTTAGTTTTCAAAGACATAAACATTTATAATTCTTTAAATGATGCTCACCTATGTCATTTTCAACTTCCGGAACCTAATAATAACCTAGCTATTCACTTTTCGAAAATAAATTTTTACTTTCGGAAATTTTAAACTTTCCGCACCATTTGCCCTATTCCCTTCAAGTTTTGGACTCACTAGTTAGCGAATAGCAGGCTCTGTTATATCTGCAGGCGAGCTGCGCATGCGTCTTTTGGCGATTAACCAATAGCATTCTTTGTTATATTTTCGTATATTTCCGACGATTCACGGATGTCCGTGTTTTCAGTTCATATGGTATAATTACATACGCTGGCTGTGCTAGATCGCAATACTAACTAATATGAGAAGTTATTGATGACGATTGTCAGGCATTAGAAATAGATAGGGCTCACAGTGCAATCTCGCGAGATATTACATGCCCTACATACATGCCCCAATATTTGTAGATTTAGATAATATCAGAATTTATTTTCCAGTGTTAAAATTGCAAAGGATTCGAAAGGGCGTAAAACCCCATGATTTTTTCCGTTACCGCGTTTAAGGGCACGAGGCTTTCTAATGCCCGCATTCGACCAAGTATTGGCATGAATTTCAGGACAAACTTTCGGTCTGTGGCCCATGTCCTATCTGGCTTAGCAACGGGGTTTTGGCCTAAAAAAATTAAAAGGTATCCAGTACATATTTATTTTTTCTGAACTTCACCATTTTGTTTTTAAAAATTTCAAAACATTCAATAATCATATTTATTTCTGATGAACTTCACCATTTTGTTTAAAAAAATTTCAAAACATTCAATAATCATATTTATCTTTTTCTAAATTTCATCATTTTGTTTTTAAAATTTAAAAACATTCAATAATCATATTTATTTTTTCTGAACTTCACCATTTTGTTTTTCAAAATTTCAAAACATTCAATAATCATATTTATCTTTTTCTGAACTTCACCATTTTGTTTTTAAAAATTTCAAAACATTCAATAATCATATTTATCTTTTTCTGAACTTCACCATTTTGTTTTTAAAAATTTCAAAACATTTAATAATCATATTTATTTGTTCTGAACTTCATCATTTTGTTTTTAAAAATTCCCAAACATTCAATAATCATGTTTATTATTTTCTGAACTTCAACATTTTGTTTTTTAAAATTCCAAAGTTTAACTATACTCTTACGATAAACCAATGCCAAAACCTTTTGGCCATGACTCTATCCATATCCCCAAATTTACTCCACAGTAACAAGATTCCTTCCCTAAAGAACACTGCAACATCTTAATAAAGCACTATTCGCTATTCAAAAAATTAGTCATAAACCCACTTCATCAAACAGAATAATAGCTAAATACGTCCGAAGACTCCATATTGACGCAACAGCTTATCCCCTCTTCCAAACAGCAGACACTCCCAACATCATCAACGCAGTGAAAAACATCCGCATCCAGAACTAATCTCGAACATAAACCTAAAACAACCAGCCCTCGCCAAAATATTCAACCACCCCTGAAAAAAACATTGTAAACATAATGAATAAAACACCACCAAAACAAACATCATCCTACCGTCCCTTATTTATTTTATCTATAATATTCAAAGCAATCGAAATACTCATTCTAAAACGTTTCACACCTCTCATCCCACCAAGCCACTGACTGACCCACACACACTACCGCTTCAGGCAAAACCCTTAGAAAGCTGCCACAACAAATCATAGACAGGTCCAATCAATGCTCCCCACCCAAAGAACAATACTAAGTGCCACATCAACAAAGCTCTCGACACGGTCCCACCTCATATCCTAACCCAGAAAATCCTCAACACACCATCAAGTTCCTCTCCGACAGACAGGCCAAAGTGACCCAAGAGCAAACCTTTTCAAAATACCCGCCTCATTACAATGGTGTTCCCCATGGGATACTTCTCTCTCCTAGCCTTTTCATTCATGTCTGTCCTCATCCCGCCAAATTCACGACCCCCTATATTGTCATTCAATCTAACGCCGACGACCTAACCATAGCCTCCCAACACAGCGACATAAACACAGTCGCTAGAAAAATCCAAACATTCATCTTCAGACAAGCAACGGTTAGACGGAAAGGGAAAGATAGTCTCAACTTAAAAATTTTCCGTAACTCTGTTCACCTCGTACAAAATAATCACACAGATACTCAACCATTACCCTTAACAACCATATCCCACTCAACAAAAAACCCATAATACTTGGCCTCACTTTTGACACATAACTTTCTCGCAACACGTGACCGAAACCTGCAACAATACATCAAAACATCTTAACATACTGCCTGCACTTACTCACTTTAACTTTAAATGACAGAAAGAAACACTCATCATAATATTCAAGTAATTCAGCCGTTTCACACTTAACTAAGCTTCCCCAACCTAGCATCTAATACTAGCTGCCCCCAACGCTGACACACTCCGAGTCACACAAAACAAAGCCCTCCGCTTAATTACTGGCTTCATCCAATCCACCTTAATAAATCACCTGCACGCAGAAATCGAAAATACTCCTCATTGAAACTCACCTAAATATACTCGGCGCTCAGTTCTATACAAGAACATACAATCTCTCCCACCCATACCACAGCATCAGAACAAACCCACCACCACCTAGGAACAAGAAGTCTTCAGCCACAGAACAACCTCACCACCACCCAGGAACGTCCTCAGCTTCAGAACAATCCCACCACCACCCAAGAACAAGATGTCCTCACCGCTAGAAAAAACTTACCACCAGCAGGAAATAAGATACACCCCAAAATCGTTCATTGTCCTCAAAACCCTACCAACCAACACAGTATTTGGACAACCTGGCCCGAGATTGTCAAAGTAAAGGAGCACTTGCCCAGATACACCAGAATCCCTCTCCAGGCTCGGGTCTTGCCAGTACCCATACCTACAATACCATAAACACTTAACAAAGCGAGCCACCAACACAACCTCTCTCAGCTGCAACCACCACAACGAAAATTTAACCACCTATTGGATCACTGTCTAATCTTGGGCACTCCTCCGAAAAAAACACGTTTCACTTGTGTGTCCGGTCTACAACTGAGTTGGCTTTCCTCCAGGAGGCGGATTGATCATGAAGAAAAACCATTATGATGCAACATTAAGTCTGATTATGAAGAAGAGTTTCAGCCTGAATATATTAATCAATTCAATAATATCTATATCACTTAACTCTGACCGCGCAAAACCTTAAAAGTGTTACATTACAGCGGTCTCTCATCTCAGAGTAGGATTGTTGATCTGCAAAGCGTTAGCTTTTGCTTAAAAGAACAGCAGTCCGAGAAGACGGGCGCGTGTGCTGTGATGTTGATTCGTTGAATCAACATAGCTGATGTCACCACGCCACGCGACGGTAGGGATATACACGGCGGGATATGGATTCGTTACAAATGTGATCCTTGAAAAGGAAAAAATGCTTGGCGCTGCTATTCACTATTAAATTGAAATAGACAAAATTCTAATTCGAAGTGGTGAGACGAAAAGAATTTCAGATCGAACGAGATTTTTACAATTAATCCTTATTAAAGAATTGTAGAGGTAATTTCCTTATAAAGCTTAAGTAAATTTAACGATGCATTATCGCAAAGGACATATATGACGAAAAAACGTTAGCAATGTAGAAAATAATTAAAAACAAAATGCTGTATCTCTGCGAGCAGTTTTGGGAATTGCTTAAAAGAGATTTGGGGTTAAAAAAGAACTTTCGGAAGATGATTGTGGCCTCATTATCTGTTGCAGATGAAGAAGCGAAAAATAGTTGCGTTATTTTGAATCAATTAATTTAGTACTTAAGATCAACTGCAAGCTGTTCAATATTTATCGCAGAGAAAAAAATGATTAAAAACACAGCAATCACAACCTTTAATCACAAATACTCAGATCATAACCTCGTGAGATGTTATTATATAATTACAAATCTTAAGGGCCAGAACCTTGCGCGATGACCTTGTATAATTTTAAACCCATCGGATTACAAATTCGTAGAAACCCCTTGAATAATTATAAAGCTCCTGACACGACCTTGTGCAATGCTTTTTTATAATTACGAACATCTCAGACCAGGAATTGTGGCATTCTTTTTTATAATTACTAAGACTTCCCAGATTACAGCCTTGTGAGGTGTCATTGGATAATTTAAAACATCCGATATCATAACCTCATGTTATGCCATTGGAAAATTACAAACCCTTTTCGATCTCATCTCTGTCGAATGCCTTTATATAAATACAATTACCTCGGATTACAACTTGCTGCATACACTTATATAATTTCAAACACCTTTGATCACAACCTTATTGAATGCTCTTCCCCATTTACAAACACTTCGGATCACAATTTTGTGGAATACTTTTGTATAATTACAAACGCCCGGATCACAACCACGAGGATCTTGAATAAATGCAAACATCCCAGATCACAACCTTGGGAATGGTCATGTACATATATTTACAAATACCCTAAGCAACAACCTCGTAAAATGTGCAATTTCTAACACCCAAAATCACTACCTTAGTGAATGCCTTTGTATATGCACTTAAAAATATTCGGATGACAACTTTTTGCAATCGCTCGTGTCGGATTTTATTATTATTATCTGTGCTATTGTTGTGGAATATTGTTGCATTTGTCTTTTAAAGTTTATCTATTTGTTTTATTTACTGATGTGTGATTTCAGATGTGTATGTGCAGATGTGTGATAAATAAACTCCTTAAATATTTCGTTAATGCCTGACTGGTTTACACTGAAATGTTATGCATCAGCTTCTTTTAAAATTGGAGTATCGAACCTTTTAACAGCGTTGGATCTGTCTCGTCCCGTGGTGCAGGTACACAAGGACTGAGAGACCTACATTGTAGTCTTAATGCTGCAGTTACTCAAGTGGTTGAAGGGGTTGCAGATGCATCACTTTTTTCTGATGAGGGTCTGGGCGACGTAAGTCCGATTACGGCTGCTACCAGGAATCTACAGAAATGCTTTTTCTGGGAAATAATCGCTGGCGCAAACGCTCTCCTGCTTGCGATGCAACGTGACCCAAGTACGACATAAATGACCGTCATGACAAAGTCTTTAAGTCATCTGGGACTGACTTTGCAAAGTAAACAGCTTTTACAGGGCCAATTTTCGCTAGAACTCTGTCCTTAACAACTCTAATGGACTATCAAAGACAACCGTACGAGAAACTGTTAATAGTATGGAATTGAGTGCTCTTATCGATTCTAAAAGGGTCGTCCAAAAATTACATAAAAACAGACCTTTGTTCTATTGTTGGTTTCATTGGCTTCTACCTTTTTGTCAAAAGGTTTTGTGATCCTGAAGCTGATTTTGAGGTATTTTTTTTATTAAGAGGTTTGTTTGTGCGTTTTGCCTTTATGTAGTGATTTAGTTCTAGAACAGGAATTTGTGAAAACACACGACAGCATAAACATGGAGTTTGGAAATAAAATGTCCTAAATATATGAAGATTCGAACCTTTTTTAGTCCCACTTCCCCCGTTATTTTTCAACCCTACCTCTGACTACTATAGTTATAAAGTCAAATAAATATACATATGTCTGATAGCACCTTTAATGAGTCCGAGTTACGCTGCTTAGTGAAGGCATCATCGAGCCTATAACTCCACCTCCGCGATCACAAATTACTTTGACTAAGGGAGAGGAACAGAAAAGACTTCTTGTTATTGATTACACTCAGAGGGTGATTCTAAATACTTATATTTATAGCCTCTAGCCAGAATTATTTAGATGGTAAATAAGGTAACTCGCTAGCGATTTTCAGTACATTCTACCCGAAATCGTCAAACCACAAGGTTCCAAATAAAGATAAAGACAAACCTTACACTGCCTTCGAATCATGCTCTAAGCTATATCAATTCCGAATAATTCCACTTAGAGTTACTAATAGAATCTTCTGGTTTCAATGCGTTATTTACCAGTCTGTAGCTGCTAATAACCTGTCTGTTACGTATATTTACATGGGCGATATTAAGATATCTGGAAGAACAAAAGTAAAACACGATGTGAATCTTACGAGATTTCTTGAGGTCCCAAAAAGGAAATTTGAAAATCAACTTCGAGACGAGTACGTTTTTTACTCTGACCATTAATGGGAAAAGAAGGAGAGATCTATAGCGGCCTTCGACTATTGGAGGAGCATCGTTCATCTGATGATAGGATATCTTTGAAGAGGACTCTGGGCCTATTTTCCTATTATTCTCGATGAATTGCTGGTTTTCCCCAAAAGATTAGACCAAACGCTCAGACCCATGAATTTCCTTTGGCTCGTGAAACCTAAAATGCATTTTATATCTTGATAAAAGAAATCGAAGGGGCTGGGGCGCCATATAAAACCTATATTATTATTATTATTATTATTATTATTATTATTAAATGAGGCTACTACTCAATTCGAAATTAGCAGTGTTGACTATAATAAAACATTGATATCTAGATCAAGGAATCATTATTTACTGTAATTAAATGGATATTATTTCCTCTTTGCTTTCTTATCTAAAGATATGGTTTACTCTACTATTGCATTTACTTTGAGTCAATCCTTTGCTTAGATTCATTTTGGGAGAACCTTATTCGTACCGAATAAACTGTAGTGTACAATAACTACACACACACATTTTGCCAGGTCGAAGTATCCAAGATGGAATGTTTGGAGCAATAAAATAAGGTCGTTTGGGGACAGTTTGTGAATCAGCGGAATCTGATTAGAACGTCTGGTTTGAAACCCGACCACAATGTAGAGCTATCGCACCCGAGGGTGAGAGCAGATAGGCAAACAGAGTAATTAGAGCTGTCTGGAATGGGGACAGAATTGGTGACAAAAGATGTTTCGCCTTAATGTAAAATTTGATAAGGTCATCTTAGCTTTAAGCAAACGGAGTTTCTGTGATACCCTCGCCTGGAAAAGACCCACAAAGTAAGATACGAAGTGGAGAATTTCAGCCAATCACAGGCTTCGCTAGGCTGACAGGTAGCTAAGCACCGCCTCTGTGACCAAAGGAAGGCGGAGCTACGCGTCGCCTCCAAAATGATGCCCGGTATAAATAAGAGAACATTTTCCTTCACAGATCATTATCATAATTATTGTTATTATTATTATAGATTATTATTTACCCATTCATTCATTGATTATTAAACTCATAATTCACCGCCCTGCGAATCTCCATTATTCTTGCTCTTGCCATTATAACCCGATTTAAAATATTCCGTCGCGCAAATTAAATCTGCACCGTAAATATAAACACTTCAAAGTGGTATAAAAATACAAGTGTTTAATTCCTTGCACAAAGGAGCCTTTTACTTACAAACCTTGATCGGTTAATACCCCTCGGACCGTACGTCAAGAAACCTCTAAGCAAGCCAGTTTACCAAACCCTTATATGATCGCCTTGCAATCAAAATAAGGCCTACTTAAGCCAAACCTATAACTGGCGACCCCATATTTGGCGACTTATAAAACTTCCCGATTTCCTACATCCTCATGCTTCACTCCGAACAATCTTCGTGGGAATAGTCATACAACGACATAATTCGGAAAATCATAACAGTCTTATTGAAATCTCGAAATCTCTCATTCGAACAATGGCTGTTTTTTTTTACAAGATCTCTAATATTCCATTCACTCCTTGCTCTCTCTGTAGCTATAAATACTATTATCCATGAGTGGTTATTCAACTCTCAAAGACAAACATCCAGTGGACTCACTATCACACCTTGAATTTCAACGCATGGATCTGTTAGTTTACGAGGACTATGCACTACTATTTTGTTCTCTCTATATGCAAAAGGATATTGTATCTAATAATGGAACACGTCCAGCATTGATCAATTAGATTAATTGATACCTCACTTTACTTTCACTGAAAGATCAGTATATGCGCGGCCAACTTATTGAAATATTTCAAATACTAAACAGCTTTACTAATATAAATTATGAAGTAACATTTGAACTAGATAACCGAACAACCACTAGAAAAACAGGTTTCAGGCTACTAAAAGATAAACTGAGATAATACAAAATGTCTTCTCTTATAAAATAACACAGACTTGAGCACAAAAAGATTCGGTTCAAGGGGAAAAAGTTTATCCTGGAGGCGAGTATAGGACGTGACTGGCTTCCATCTTCCTTCCAAAAACAATGATAACAAGGACCAAAAGGGTTGACTTTGTTATCATTGTTTTTGGACTGGAGTTGACCAGTTGAACTGCCTTTTTTTTTTGCTCATACAAGAAGCTCGAGACAATGGAAGACCTTCAACACAGACGAGTTTAGGACGTGACTGGCTTCCATCTTCCTTCCAAAAACAAAGAAAACAAGGACCAAAAGGGTTGACTTTGTTATCATTGTTTTTGGACTGGAGTTGACCAGTTGAACTGCCTTTTTTTTTGCTCATACAAGAAGCTCGAGACAATGGAAGACCTTCAACACAGACGAGTTTAGGACGTGACTGGCTTCCATCTTCCTTCCAAAAACAAAGATAACAGGGACCAAAAGGGTTGACTTTGTTATCATTGTTTTTGGACTGGAGTTGACCAGTTGAACTGCCTTTTTTTTTGCTCATACAAGAAACTCGAGGCAATGGAAGACCTTCAACACAGACTTGGAATAGCTCGCCTAGGAATGGCTTCCAAAGCACTAGAGTAAATATGTTTAAGAATAGAACTGATGAATATTACTTAACAAGCTCAAGAGACCTAAGTCGTGTGCTCTCAATTATTCTGACCTATGACCTTATGACCTTACGACTGTCAAAACTTACAAGTGGGGCAATCCGACACATAGGGTTTTCTTTTAATAATTCCCGGACTAACCTTAGGAGGACCTTGTGAATTATATCATTCGAAAGGGAATATAAAACAACATAAGTTTCAATTTCTTTTAGAATCGGCTGAATAATTACGATGTTATTGCCCCAAAACTCATTGAAAAGTAAAATGGTTATCGACCTACGGATCGACATACTAACTTATAGTCGCGTGCACGCGAATAAAAATATGACCTGACAGAAAAAGAAAAGAATTATTAAGTACCGAACTTTATTAATTGGGATCACCTGTACGTGATCATATTTTAGGTACTTCTCAAAGAATCCGAAGTGAGCACGAATCTCGCTTCCCACCTCCAATTGACACATAAGATCTTCAAAAATTAAACGCTCTGATGTTGTCATCAGGGCATATGAGTAAAGCTCAGCAATAATATTAAAAACAATAAAGATAATATAAAAAGGGTAAATTAAGTTAAATTAAGAGCTGTAGAAATAGTAGTTGTGGAGATAATTCTTTAGTCATATTCTCACTTCGTTTACCTATACTGAACCTCTTACTGCCATCCTTCGTCTTCTCTTTAGAACTAGGCCTCGAGTGAATATTGTGGTTTTTGCTGGTTCGTAACCCTGTATAATTAGAAAGCACCCCTTCACGTCCCCGCAAAGGGGAGGGAGAGATAGTGTAGGGGAGGGGGCAGTGCCACTGCAATCCCTGAAACCTGAAGGAGCGCGTGCCCTCCCAACCCTAATGCCCCATGAAAAACTGGTACTCTCGCGAGTCGTCTTTACCCCCTTTTTAAACCCCTCACACTTTTTTTTACCAGGTTAGATCCAGCAAAAGGGTGAAAGAGGTCGTTAAACGTTCCCTCTAAAGAAAATTTCACTCGTACTCTTTTTCGCGCCTGGTTAGACCGAGAAAAAGAGTGAAAGAGGCCGTTAAACGTTCCCCCAAAGAAATTTTAAATCGCCACTCTTTTTTGAGCATGGTTAGACTCAGCAAAAGGGTGAAAGATGTCGTTAAACGTTCCCCCAAAGAAATTTTAAATCGCACACTCTTTTCGCTCCTGGTTAGACACAGAAAAAGAGTGAAAAAGGTCATTAAACGTTCCCAAAACGAAATTTTAAATCGCACTCTTTTCCTTACCAGGTTAGACCCAGGAAAAGGGTAAAAAAGATCGTTAAACGTTCCCCAAAAGAAATTTTAAATCGCTACTCTTTTTTGCGTATGGTTAGACTGAGCAAAAGGGTGAAAGATGTCGTTAAACGTTCTCCAAAATAAATTTTAAATCGCACACTCGTTTTCGCGCCTGGTTAGACCGAGAAAAAGAGTGAAAGAGGCCGTTAAACGTTCCCCAAAAGAAATTTTAAATCGCACTCTTTTCCTTACCAAGTTAGACCCAGCAAAAGGGTAAAATAGATCATTAAACGTTCCTAAAAAGAAATTTTAAATCACACACTCTTTTTCGCGCCTCATTATACCCAGCGAAAGGTTGAAAGAGGCCGTTAAACGTTTCACAAAAGAAATTTTAAATCGCACACTCTTTTTATCACCTGGATCCAACCTGCCTATACGTGTATAGCTTCGTTCATAATTTTGTTAATGCATTTTGTAACACAAATAAACTGAATATTTTGTAATAATTCCCCATTGTAACTCTAAAGATGATACTCGATGTATCGAAACGGCTCAGTTAAATTAAAGAAAGTGCTACATTACATTAATTTACTTCTACCTTTGGCAAAATAACAAACATCAGTCTCCGATGAACTTCGATACGCTTATCCACAGGTTAGACAATGCAGAAAAGGCGAATATAAGACAAATCGAGAAGATTGAAAAAAAATTATTAATTCGAAAATAGCGGTCGCTTTTAATAAAACATGCTATAATGAAAATATACTGCACAAATTCACACACACACACACACACACACACACACACACACACACACACACACACATATATATATATATATATATATATATATATATATATATATATATATATATATATATATATATATATATATTAATCAGATTTTAATTTTACAAAATAGTTTGCAACGAAAATAGTGAAATTAGGGAAAATTAAAAGAATCGAGTGACGCGCCACCTAATTAAGGAATCAGTGGTTTGTGGCTGTTTTTCTTCATTGGGAAGCCTTAAATAAGTTGCTTCCTTTAGCTAGGAATTAATGTAATAATTATGTTGAACTCAATAAATACATACATAAACACCTGATTACTCATTGATATACTCTATGACCACCTGATTATCTATTGATATTCTCTATGACCTCCTGATCTACTCTATAACTCCTTGATTACTCATTGATATACTCTATAACAACCTGATTATCTAATGATATTCTCTATGGCTAATTAATTACCCATTGATATTCTCTATCACCACCCCATTAGCCATTGATATTATCTATAACACCTGATTACCCATTGATATTATTAATGATCACCTGATTACCCATTGATATTCTCTATGACCACCTGATTACTCATTGATATATTCTATAACCACCTGATTACCTATCGATGGGATAAATATATATCAATCAGGCCCCTGTGGTGTTTGTATGGGTTTATTAGTTTGAAATACTAACCGCATCGGAGCTTTGCCTGGGAGACTATTTTATGATGTGGGACAGACGTTACCTTTGAGTCGATGCTCGATAGAATGACGTCAGAACCAGTAATTAAATTTCCCCCACCAATAATAGAAACTTTCATTCCTCAAAATTACCTACCAGTTATGAACTATACGAATGCTCTACCCGCAGAGAGTGTTAACTGAAATTATATGAATGGTTTAAAGAATCACCTGAGCAACCAATTAAAGTGTTTAAACATAGATTAATGGGGCGTGGCTCTTGGGCCAATTGGTCTTCATCTGCTCCTAGTATATTTTTTTCCCTCGTCCAATGAGGTCGAAATGCCATCGTTGGTTACATCTTTTTTAAAAATAACCAATTATTGAGATCAAGATAAAGCTCCTGGTTGCCATTGGTGACGGTAAAGGATGGAGCTGGACAGTGGAACCAATGACGTGAGAAAAATGGGACTTCACATTCGTAAGGGGTGAAAAAGGGTTGTGATGTAAGAAAGTGACCTTGTTATTGCATATAACACAGGATATTTCTACTGATGACTTCTTAAGGAAGAGCGACGGGGAGGGATCGACAGAGAGCGGATCCATCCCTCAACAAACATAGAGACATACAAGCCGACAGATGGGTTGGTAAACTGGCTAAGATGGGAACAGATAACCACGTCTCAATGTTCCCTCTCTAAGGACTTTGTTCACGGTCTATGGAGAATTTATGAGAGTTGTGCACCCTTCTAGTCCTTGGCAACCTTCAGAGAACTATTTTGCGTATTTTCACTTTCCCTAACTTGACCACTTTCTTTTCTAAACTCATTTGCAAACCCCCCCCCAACTTTGACACAATTCCCTCGTTGCTTTTTATTTTTTTCAGTGAACAAATATAAATTTATATCTCCCCTCCACATTCCCTACTCTACCACCCTCTCTTCCCCATGTATTTGTCACTCATAGTCAAAACTTCCGTGGATGAGGTGAAGAAGAGGCGCGCGGAGTGTATTGTGAAGATGTATGTCAGAAGTGGGTGTTAGATGTCAGGCCAGACAAAAAGAGGGGCGGATCGAGGGGTGAGAGAGTATGGGAGGAGGGAAAGTAAATTTAGGGTAAATTGAGGTGGAGGTGGAGGTGGAAGGGCGATGGATGTGAACTGGAGTTTGCAACAGAAATCATATACACGGGGACACATACGCGCAAGAGAAAACACGTCTGATCTGTGTATGTGTGTTGGTGGAGGACGGCGAAATGCATAGAAGGTGTGTGTAGTTACTATAGCAACAGTTAGCCACTGCAAGGTATAGATGCTTAACATTTCTATGGCAACGGTAAAATACGGCTGTGTACTGAGAAAATCAAATGTATGCCTGATTTGGTGTCTAAGTGTGAATGAACCTAAGATTTTGACCAAAAGGTTTGGCAAAACATCTACCCCCATCTCAAGAAGAACTCCAAACGATCCTTAGGTATTTTAAAGGTGATTCCTGCAGTTTCCAGTATTGCAGATAGACTTATGACTTCAGTAACGAAGTGGTTCTGGCACCACCACCACGCAAGTGGGTGTATGGGTCCTCGAAACTCCATAGATCTTAATCCGATCGAGAACATAAGGGTGATCCTAAAAAAGATGGATTGAGGATTGAAATGAGGAAGCCAGCAAATTATGACAACTGTCGACCATAAACGGTGCGCCATCGTTCAGGATTTACTCCTTGTGTTGTCATCCAGCCAGGAAGAATTCCAAATGTAATTCAATATAGTATTTTGTGACTGGTGGGTTCACAAAATCTATGAACTTCAGATATATTATTGTGATTGTCCAATAAGATGACCCAGGAACATATAAATGCTGGCTGGAACGTTTTTGAAAATAAGAACTCATCCAAATGCTGCATTGTCGTACTAACGCAAATTAAATAGTCAAACCATCAACCTTCATTCAGAGATCGGTATTTGTTATTCTATGTTTTTAAACCTCCCAAACTATTTTCTTCCTCATGAATATATGTTACCCCTACTGGAACTTAAATGCAATTATAGGATTTGTCGTGCCGTAGAATAATAAATGGGATATCTTTTCCATTGAGCGAAAACTTTTCCCGAGGGCCACATTTTGTCACCTATGGTTTTGTAGGGAATGGTCGCCTTTTAATACTCATACAAGGCACTTGGAGTAAAGATGGATTATTCAGTATGCTAATTGGTTCACTTTGGTTTGTAAGTGAATAGGGGCAGTCCAGGCGACGTCTTAATATTTTTTTTTTTTTTTTCAAATTTCACTAAGTGGGAATATCTTGATTTTTTTTTATAATTTATCACAAAAACCTAAAACAACAAAAGAATGAATATAATTACTCGCATAAAATATAAAAACATTTGATTTTATTCTCATACCATCATCACTTATAATTTTGCGAGCTGTGCGAATCATCTTAATCATATAGAATAAATAAATTAGAAAGGTATGAGTATAAAAGCTTGTTATTGTGGTGCTAAGAGGCCATTGAATCAACATGTCAACACAACATGTGGCTTTATTATCATAGTTAATTGAATGAAGTCTGCTGAGACAAAGATAGAACCGAGGAATTAAGAGAGAGTTTTGCTCTGGTTGGCTATACATGACAGAAGACCATGATTGCCGTGTGATGGAGACTAAGTTAGCTAGAAAACTTGGGTTACCGCTTCATTATATAGTCGGTTTAGTCTTTGAAATCGACAGACTTAAAAAAAAGGCTCATGAGACCCGAGCAAAGTCGTCAAAAATATACAAATACTGAAGATCCTCCTCAAGCGCCTATTGAGAAAATACGTTACTAGGCGTCTTCTACGTTACTAATATGTCACTCATGGCTTGGACCGACCGAAAGACCGATCTAGGCTCGTTTTGATCAGCCTCGATGTATCTTTCTGAAAAGAGTGTTAGTGCCAAGCAGAGGCACTCGGAAAGGTTGCAATTAAAAGGGAAAAAAATCCTCCAGTACATTTTTGAGGCCTGATAAATTCTATAATCGCATTTACGTGACAGTCGTTGACAACACACCTATTCATGAGGGTAAAAATGAAGTTTGAGAGGTTGAGGTTGGGTGAAAATATTCTCTTCGGTTTTATTTCGTAAAGGTTTTTGTCACCGATCTGCACTCAATTAAGATGCCTTTATTTCTGTTTAGAAGACCTACTGATTAACGTGGGAACTGAACCACACCACAGGTGTCTACAGCGTATGGCAGCCACCGGAAAGACGACCCGAATGTGCACTCCATCCGGCTTAACTTCGTTAAAATCAAACCGTAGCCGGCGTATATATATATATATATATATATATATATATATATATATATATATATATATATATATATATATATATATATATATATATATATATATATATGAATCCATTAAACCACATTGAAAGAGAAAACGGAATCATTTTTTCCTTGAGTAATATTTTTATTACCTTTTTTCAAAAAAATCCGTGCAGGGAAGCGATTCGAACCACGCACACTGGGGCAGCGAGCACTGCTTTGATCACAGTTAAAAGTATGTCTTTAGTACACTATGCCACGCAGAGAACCAAAATAGTCCCTGAATAGAATAGCTTTTAAGGAACACTTTCGCAAGCTTGAACGGGAACTACGAAAGAAATAGAAAATTAATTGGGAATTCAAAGGATAAATGAGGAATAGTTAAACGCGTGGTAAATATACAAATGTATATATCTCTCCAAGTAGCGCGAGAGAATAATGAAAATGAATCCATTAACCACATTGAAAGAGAAAACAGAATAATTTTTTCCTTGCAGTAATATTTTTATTACCATTTTTCGAAAAAATCCGTGGAGGGAAGCGATTCGAACCATGCACACTGAGGCAGTGAGCACCGCTTTGATCACAGTTAAAAGTATGCCTTTAGTGCACTATGCTACGCAGAGAACCAAAGGGTTCTCTGAGCTTGGAAAGTGTTCCTTAAAAGCTATTCTATTTAGATAATTTTTTGGTTCTCTGCGTAGCATAGTCCACTAAAGGCATACTTTTAACTGTGATCAAAGAGGTGCTCGCTGCCTCAGTGTGCATGGTTCGAATCGCTTTCTTGCACGGATTTTTCGAAAAAAGGTAATAAAAATATTACTGCAAACAAAATGATTCCATTTTTTCTTTCAATGTGGTTTAATGGATTCATTTTCATCTTTCTTTCGCGCTACTTTGATATATATATATATATATATATATATATATATATATATATATATATATATATATATATTTTAAAGGCCCAAAGAAATGAAATCTGGTAACAAAACCCGGAAAAACGCTAAGGAAAAGCCTGTGCCCCCTCCTACTAGATAAACACTTGTCTTGTCTCTCACTGGAAAAAAACTACAATTTGTTATTCAAAAGGCTTCTTGAATCAACCTATTTGGGTGTTGACGATGGTAGCTCTGGCGATGAGCATCGTGGCCATTTTAGCGAAGAGCGCTTAATGACACAGTTTCGAATCCAACTCTCCTTTATTCATTTTCTTATAACGGTTAAAATAGTTTGCCTCTATTTTTATGTTACTATATCTCCCATTTTCCTTCTTAAACTTTAAAGGTACACTTAATAATAATTTCCTTACCGTTTTTTCGGGTTGTGTTACCAGTTTTCATTTCCTAGGGCCTTTAAAAAACATCTATTATATATCATGTGTCATGTGATTTTCAATTATATATATATATATATATATATATATATATATATATATATATATATATATATATATATTTCATTCGTTTTTAAAATTTACGTGAGATAAATAAATATTTTAACATTTAAATAATTGCAGCTTTATTAAAATTTCAGCATTTCAAAAATAATTCATTTCTTCGCTGAATCAAAATGACGCTCTGGTCCTTACCCTGTAGGAGGCGAGTGTCAGTCTCTGGAGCTTTGCTATTCGATCAAAAGGGTAGAATGATGTTATGTAATTATAATCAATTTTGTAATATTTTATTGGTAAAAATACAGGCTTGAATAATGATCAATGCTAGAAATGGTTCATTCCAAAGAAAAACATGTAGCCACTGTTGCTCTGCACCAAATTGGCCTTTAGAATCATAAATGACTTTAAAAAAACTGGCGACATTCATGTGAAGAAGTCCTTTAGACCCCGATGAGCTAAAACTAACGACAAGATCCCCTCCTGGCAAGATCCCAGCTCAAGGAACAGATTGCCTCCAAAGCTAAGGTTGCTCACGATTGGAAAGAAACAAGTGTGAACGCCTCAGTGCGCACTTACTATGCGCTCAAGTCGAGAAGGACTGCGAAGAAACCTCATCTCTCCAAAAGAACCTTAGCAAATAGAAAGAATGGACTGTTGAATACGGGGACAAACTTATAATCCCAGCAGAAGCTTCAGCTGAGATTATAAGTTTGCAAAGTGAACGCATCCTTTCTTTGTACGACCGAAAGATATCGGCAAGTTTTTGTTGACGTGCAAAATAGCAAAATGCATCTACCACGTTCACGCCAATGCTGCCTAATAAAGGAAATGTGTGTCAAAGGTGAACTCAGCGGTAGAGAACTGGTTTTGATAGCCAGTGGTCTGAGGTTTGAGTCCTTGCCGTAGCGACGTGTTTTTTTTTCTCGTGGCTTTTCTTGGGGTCATCTCTTGTAAGATCTTGTTTTCTGCGTAACCTTTGGTATATATATATATATATATATATATATATATATATATATATATATATATATATATATATATATATATATATATATATATGGCATGAGAGACTCGACGTATAGGTGAGAATGGATGGGGAGAAAGAAAAGTCCAGACACTACACAGACGAGGGGGAAACGGCCGGGGGAGAGCAAGTGACCGCGACCCAGACTAACTTTACGAATGGTCGAGCGGCGATCTTCCATCTCTCTTGTCAGTTCCATTCTGAGGAAGCCAAGAGGCGAAACGTCAATAAAGAGCTCTGTGTAGTGTCTGGACTTTTCTTTCTCCCCATCCATTCTCACATATATATATATATATATATATATATATATATATATATATATATATATATATATATATATATATATATTTAGTACAAGATGAAGAAGAATTGAACGCGAATGAGCAAATGAGACAAGAAACCGGAGTTTTTTAAAGGCAAGAGAGAAGGACATTAGAAGAATCCAGAATCAAAGGGAGCAGAGGGCGGCACAGTGAAGGTGATCCTTTACCGAGAAGACAAAGATAACGCCAGGGAAAAAAAGTTTTGAAAATTCCTGGCCGGGACTCAAACCCGGGTCTGCTGATTGCCGGTCAGATGCTTTACCGCTAAGCTACCAGGCACGGTAACTATATTTCGCCCAAAGCGTTACCCCATCAAACCCAGTATCTCCCTAAGCTAGGAACCTCCAAGGAATTTTTATACCACATCCTCTTACCCGCTCACTGTCCATGTCACATACAAAGAAAGAGCAAATACAGGTTCTGCGGGTGATAATACAACCACCACAAGGCTATGCCATTTTTATTTTCTGCCTTTCAAATAAATTTGAAGACAGAAAGAGAGATGCAGAAACCTTGTATAGCTGACTATAAATACTGTGCCGCCCTCTGCTCCCTTTGATTCTGGATTCTTCTAATGTCCCTCTCTCTTGCCTTTAAAAACTCCGGTTTCTTGTCTCATTTGCTCATTCGCGTCCAATTCTTCTTCCTCTTGTACTATATGTATTTATAGTCAGCTATACAAGGTTTCTGTGTTCAAATTTATTTGAAAGGCAGAAAATAAAAATGGCATAGCCCTGTGGTGGTTATATTATCACCCGCAGACCCTGTAGTTGCTCTTTCTTTGTATATATATATATATATATATATATATATATATATATATATATATATATATATATATATAGAGAGAGAGAGAGAGAGAGAGAGAGAGAGATGGAGAAGAGATGTGTGTTCAGACCACTCCTATAGAGCTTCAATTTAAAATTGAAAATGAAAGAAAACGAAGAAAGAGGCAAGTTTCATTCCATTTAATTGAACAAACGACGTTTAGATTAATCACACATCTCCAGCTATTGAAATAAATGATACAATAATTATTAAAGGATAAGGAATACTTATAGTACACTTGGCAAGGCAGCGAGAAAAAGTAAAAAAGTGAAAAATTATGATGTGAAATGTATATGGTGCATAAACATTAAAAAAAATAACAAGTGACACACAAATAAAATACCCTTTGGTGTTAAAAAATGAAAATTAATTACTAGAATCAATAAATAAAACAATGTGGTTAGCGACCTTAACGGAATAACTGTTAACATCAGACTTAGGCAAACTACGGAGAGAATGTGAAGAAAAGTGAGTTGGTAAGACAATTTATATCATAAGCATTGGATGAGTAGATTACTCAGGATCTACAATTTATAGAAAGTAGTAGAATTGGGTAAGTAGTCTTATTTTGGAAAGACCCCGCCCCCTCCATGATCATTTCCATGTGGGAACGGAATCGAGCTTTTAACGAAGGTACTGTACTAGGAATATACTTTCCCTGGTTACATCCGAGACAATTAAATTCATATATGACAGAGGAATTTGCTTCAGGCGAGATTCTGTCTTTCCAATTAAAATATTTCCCTAATCAGTCTATTGACACATTGTATAAAGTTGTTACATGATGATTTTTCAGAATGAAAAAGAAGAAAGGTATAATCTACATAACGATGGTAGAACAGTAATTTCAAATTACTCAGCTGTTGAATAAACAACTGTCTCTTAATCTTTGTCATGAATATGTCTGTAAACACAGTTCCTAAGTGGCTCGCCATTCCCACACCATCACTTAACAATAAGTCTCATATGTTTCATGGTTAAAAAAAAAAAAGAAAGATTTCTCACCGTTAAAAATTCTTTATAAAGTTTTTAACAATAAACTTATTGTCAAGTAGATCATGTGGATATGATCAACCTTTTAGGGATTGTGTTCTCAATTTGCCTCATAACATGATTCAAAGAACACTTGTTCATTAAGCAAGGTAAATTTAAACCACTTTTCTATAATATGGTAGTTAATTACTACCTACAGACATGTAGTTGCTCTTCCTTGTGTGTTATGTGAATATTAAATATTGATCTTTTAAATTGTGAATTAGTTAGAGATTTGATATGAAAATCCCTTGTAGGTCTTCTCTGAACTGGATAGATGACGCTTTGAGAATATTAAAGTGGGCTAACCGGGTTCGACTTCTGGCCAGGATATTCTATTTTTAGTCACGTGCGAGTCTAGTCGCGGGAGATTCTACATCTCACTATGTCGGACGGTCGGTCTTTCCCCGTTTTGCTTTTTGGGGGCTTTGTAATAACAATGTGACTCTTCGGCTGATTCTAACGAAATTTGACATACTTGTATTATTTTACATTCTATTTCGAACGATATAATTGTCAACGTCCTCCAAGTTTAGCCCGAGAATTATTTTGTTTTGGCAATAACATTATAACTATTTGGCCGATTCTAACGAAATTTGAAACCCTTATGTTGTTCTCCATTCTCTTTCTAATGGTATAACTGCCAACGTCCTCCCAAACCTAGCCTAAGAATCTTTTATTTTTGTTATAACATCATAACCATTCGGACGATTCTAGCGAAATTTTAAACCCTTATATTTTTTTACATTCTCTTTCGAATAATATTGCCAAAGTCGTCCCAATGTTAGCCCGGGAATTATTTTGTTTCGGCAATAACATCATAATTATTGGGCCGATTCTAACGAAATTTTAAACCTTTATGTTGTTTTACATTCTCTTTCTAATGATAGAATTGACAAGGTTCTCCCAAGGTTAGTCTGTGTATTATTTAATTTTTTTAAGGTTGTAAGGTCATAAATCAGAATAAGTGAGAGTACGCGACTTTTTGGTCAGCGGACCTTGTTTTCCATTAGGTTTATTCCTATTATTCCTGTTTCTAGTCTCATGCATTCATTCACGACCCTTTTCACCCTCTCTAGTAATATATAGTTATATAGTCTGCAATACAAGATTTTTCCATTTTATTTTCCGCATATATATATATATATATATATATATATATATATATATATATATATATATATATATATATATATGAAACTCACAAAGTTTCACGTGAGTATAGCAATAAATGGGAAAAAAATCACACAGGAAAATGAAAGGTGGATTCCAAGTACTTTTGAACTTGTTTTATTGAACAAGTTCGAAAGTACTTGGAATCTGCCTTTCATTTTCCTGTGTGATTTTTGCATATATATATATATATATATATATATATATATATATATATATATATATAATCAATGTTGGGCGATAACATGGGCTCAAGGAGTTATAGAGACGTATAAAATTGCCAAAGGGAAGAAGATAGCTAAAAAAAATAGTGGTTCAATAACTGATCTCCTCGGAGGAAAACTTAGTTTTGCCTGGTGAATAAACGCAAATATTATGAGGTTACGGAAGTTCGTTTGGGGCCAGGCTGGGTTTCTTTAGAAGTGGGCGAACAGCAGCTTGTTTGAAATTGGATGGTATCTTGAGAGGAAGGTGATAAAGATACCATAGAGGTGAAAGAGAAAAATGAGGATCAAATGACGATAGAACCATGTAGGGAACGAGTCAACAGAAAAACATCTGTTTTAAGAAGTGAAGGTATGAGGTTACTTTACCAGGGGGCACGGAGGCGAATGAAAGTAATTGGAGTGGAGAGTATGAGGAAATACCACATGCCGACGTTCAGGGGTGGAGGGCATACTAGATCGAATTTGAACTTTGTTGTCCGGGAAGAAGGCAGAGAAATTAGCATGGGGGATAGTAGGGAAGGAGTTATTGTGCCACAGGGAAAGAAACACGGGTAAGAAATTTGGACAGTACATTATGTGTGGATTTTTTTTCTCAGACAGAATATGGCGGTTAAATGCTTCACCGGCCAATTTTAGAAGGGTGAGAGTGAGTCGAAAGTATAGAGAGGTGGAAGGTGTCTCAATACCACGAGACTGAGCTGCTATAAGACGCATCTCGCAGGTTCGCCTGCTCTACTTAAGTCTCGGAATAGAATTGCGGAGCCAAGGAGCAGGCCCTCGACGAGAAGAAGGCAGAAGTGGCGCATGGACACCACGACAGTATGAGAGGGTCCGGGAGAGATATAGATGGGAATTAATGATGTCACACGTAGTAGTGGCAGAGTCCAGTAGAAGATGGAAGAAGGAAAAACTATCTTCATCCACTCCTGGTTTCTGTATTCAGCATGCTTCTCCAGTTTGTTACCACTCTCCCGTGGCCACTGTAACCCAATTAATGACCTTTTACTAAAGAGGAGAACGGGCTTAGTATGGACAAAGTTGCTGTAACAGATTTCTGAAGGATGGCCTTTCCAACGGCCATACCTACCCCTCCCCCAAGAGTACCTTCCCTAATTCAAGCGATTGGACAGGTGGTCGAGAACTATACACCCTCCGAATACAATCACCATGAATTCCTATCTTTAAACTACTCAATATATATACCTTCCATACATTTCCCCTTCTATCTTCTCTTTCTTCACGAGTCTCTCCTTACAATCGTTCTGGCTGAGATCCCTTTGTTGTTCTTCGCTTCTTAGCTTTAAGTAAGTAACGAAACCTATCTTAATGAACCCCACAATCTTTTAGTCGAGCTCACGTTTCTTTATCCCACCTACAACCTCTCAGAGGCATCGATTTCCTGACACTTCCTTATTGACATGATCGAAAGAGCCGGGCTAAAAAAATTCCGTGCCTTTTTAGCTTTTCTAATTTCTCTGTGGATTCCTGAGTAGTCTGTTGCGGACTCTCTAGTGAAAACCTTTAATTACAAGCCTCTGTTACTTCCTAGATTAAGGGCCACGTAGACCCTCAGATCAAATCAAAGTGAAAAAAAAATCTCAATAGAAAGCAGAGGAAAAGGAAATGGATATAAATGGATTGTCATTTATACTAAATATTTTTTACTAGTAGATTTAAACGTAAAAATAACATTCATCAAAAGTAATATTTACCTTTCTGCAGGAATGTGAGGCTAGACTAAACAAGGATATGAATCCGGTATCTTGGGAAGCCGCACCCTCGAAGGGGTTTCTCACTAGCGCAATACGTAAAGGCGGTAATGGGCGGGGGTGTCGCGGACCCCGTCCAGTCAGGCCAGTTAATCCGCATTAATGTGTGAAGCGAGTGGTGTGTGGAGGAAGTGTGAAGGGTATATGAGATGTGAGGAAGAGTGGTGTAGTAGTGAATCTGTTTAACACAGAGATTGCAGAAGCTTGCTCTATATGAGACAAATATGAAAGGGAATGAAAAGTTTGTGTACGATGGAGTGCGATGTGGTGTTTATATGTATAGTAGGAGTAAATAAGGTCTGACAGTGATTTTTATTCAGGAGTGGCATAGATTAATGGTTAGATATGAATGTGTGACCTCGAGAATTAATCAAATGAAGTTAAGATTTGTAAGGGAGAAGTTGTGCGTGGTTGTAGTGAATAGACTTGTAGTGAGAGAAGTGAAGTTGAGAAATAAGGTTTGTGGGATGAGTTTCGTCAAGTGGTGGATGGAATTGATACAGTGTATCGGTTGGTGGTTGTAGGAGATATGAAAGGCCATAACTGGAGTGTTTGGTATACACGGAGATAATAAAAATAGATAGAGGGTGGTAGGATTGGGTGATGAAAAAACTTTGAAGCAAACACATTCTTTCAGCACAGTGATGTGTATAAATTTATGGGTTTGGCAAAGGAGAGAGAACTTAAGGGTATGATTGGTCTGTGCCTAGTAAGAATGTGGTGCGGGATGAATTTGATGCGAAAAGTGAAAAAAGTATGAGTAAAGGATTATATCATCACACTGTTGTTCTGTGAAAGGTTAAATTGTGTGATGGGGAGAGGTAAGTAAGAGAAAATCAGTAGTGAAAAGAGAATAATTCTTTTTCTTCGAAAAAATGTTTTTTCCTAAGTGCTAAAAAATCGGGGCAGGAGTGAGGGTCGAATCAAACACACTAAGGCATCAAGCACTGATTTGATTTCAGTTAAAGCAATGTGTTAGATGACTCACCAATGCGTAAGAACAAAAAATCTCACGAATAGACAAGTTATTAAGGCTTGCTTCGCTAGTTTTTTTATATAAGAAAATTAATTAAACTTATATGACGTTCCATTTGGTTTTAGTATGTTTGTATCATAATTTAAAGATGAAATATACAATAATTTAGAGCACAGACACATTTTAGTAATGAATACAGGCAAATGCTTTCACGCAATCAATATTCACGATGGTATTCCTTGTTCTTCAAGACTGCTTCAATCCGTTTTAGAATGCTGGAGACCAAAGTTATGAAGATATTTTGACTGATATTGCTACAGTTTTGTTCAATAAGTATCTTCAACTGTTTTTAATTGGATAGCTTTATGTTTATCAACCACCTGTTTGATTATCACCCACAAATCTCATTGGGCTAAAATCTGGCGAATTCCTGAGCCTAGATGCCCAAAATTTGATTTTATTTTCAGCCAAGAACTTTGTTGTTTTTTGCTTTGTGACAAGTGCGCCATCATGCTGAAAAATACATACAGTTATCATCTTCAAATTGGTCCTGAACCTTTTGGAAAAGTTGCTGATGAAGCAAAGCTGGGTACCATTTTGAGTTCATTGCAGTGTTATTGGCCAAATTTGTTAATACTCCAGTTCCCTTCGATAAGAAGCTGCTCTAACCATGAAGATTGCCCGGTTGCCTCACCGTGGACACGACACAAGACTCATACAACAGCTCCCCTTTACTCCTCCTAACGAGAGGTCTTCCAGAAGCAGCATCCAAACGGAAGGGACCTTTATCGGAGATGATCACCTTGCCCCAGTCTTAAACAGTCCATCCTTTATATTTGCGACAAAAATAGAGCCTATTCGTAAGGTTCTTTATGGTGAAATGCTCCTTTGCAGCCCTTCTCAACTTGATACCTTTGTAGAAAATTCTTGGCCTCAGTGTGTGCACTGAAGGGGTAACTCTTTATCTTCGCCACGGTAAGCAAGCTTGGCACCCTAAAACACCCGATCCCTGAGGTGGGAGCTTACTGAGAAGCGATTTTGGCGTTCATTTGAAGATTTTGAGCGTCCAGAAGACTCCTTCATAGGAGTGCAACCAGTCTTTTCAAAGTCATTAATGATCCTAATAATGGTGCTTCTTAATGAAATAGCCCTCAGCAACTATTCCCTTGCATTTCAAACACTTTGGTGTAATTCAATCATGGTTGTACGTTTTTTGGGGGGGGAACATTTCTGCAATGGAAAAGATTCAAACATTTATTTTTACCAAAATTATTGCAAAATTGATTATAATTAGACATCATCATTCATTTAACCAAAATTTTTCATCATTTTACACTATTGATCGAATAGCAAGGCTTCAAGGACTGAAACTCAGCTATTACCGGAAGAGAGCGTGATTATAGATTCAGTGACGGAATTCACTGTTTGTTTTAATTATTGTTAAAATGTTGACTTATTAATAAACTTGCAATAATTTAAATATTAAAATAATTATTCCTATCACGATCGAAAAAAATATATATTAGTCTCAAAACTATATATATATATATATATATATATATATATATATATATATATATATATATATATATGAAAATTAACACTCAGGAAAATGAAAAGATGAATCCAAGCATTTTTGAACTGTATTTGACAGTTCATTTTTAAGAAATAGCATGGAAATGGAGAAGACAACCTTATATAGGGTACAAAGATATACGAAGGGAACGGCCATCACATAGTACAAACCAATGGAAAAACACAATAACAAGACAGAAAAATACCAATAAAAAGATCATTAGGCAACTAATAACAGACATATGCATCCCGAAAACGATATACACACAACAACGCCATGTATGTATATGAATGGAAATGGTGGGTGAAAAAAACAAAAACATTTTAAAGGATTATCATTAGAACGAAAACATTTCGGGCTAAGAGTTAATCCACGATCATAGCAGAGACACGTGGTGAGGGAGGTAATGCGAATGATATTACACTAATAAAGAGTGACAACAGGCTACATTATGAAGTTATTTCATTTAGTAAAAGTTTTTTTTAAACAAAGTCGTGGATGATGTTGATAACACTTCCATGTGATATTCCAAGTTCTCGCTCGATTTCTTCGACCTTCATCCGTCGATTTTCGAGGATGATCCTCTCCACACGGCCACATTGTCCTCGTTGGTCACGTCTGACGGGCGTTCTGGACGGGAGTCATCTTCAAGGGACTCACGACCATGGCGAAACTTCCTATTCCAGCGAACAATGGTTGCATAGGAAGGGGCGGTGTCGGTGTACACTGCAACCATGCGTTCATGGATCTCTTTTGCATTCTTGCCTTCCTTGGTCAAAAATTTGATCACTGCACGGTGCTCAACCTTCTCCACTCTTGAAAAATTTGTGACTGACGATCTGCGATCAGCTAATGCTTCTTAAATAGACGAGGCAGGAGCGTGCGGCTGCAGGTCCTGACTTGTCATAACTTGTCTTAACACCCCCACAAATAGACATCCTCTTTTCTCTGTTTTGCCCTACCTATTCACAAAAGTTATTGACCGCCCCTCGTGTGTATCTATCTATATATATATATATATATATATATATATATATATATATATATATATATATATATATGGAGAGAGAGAGAGAGAGTTACAAGGAGCTACAAGGACAAGAAGTACCCTAGGAGACCTTACGGTCCAGTCAAAGGGGGTACATTTGAGCTAACAGTTGAGCAGTCACAGTTCTGCACGACTTAAGTGCGCAAACGGCCACTTTTCAAGACTTTGTCTAGTCTTGACTTGAACTGATCAACAGAATTGCTGTTGACAACTTCCACTGGAAGTGCATTCCAGCTACCGCAGATGCTCTATGTGAAAAATTCACCACACAGATCACGGTCGTAACGCTTCAGTTCAAGTTTGTAGCCATGATTTCTCGTTCTGCCCTCACTAAGTTGGAAAATATCCGTGTAGTCTACATTATCGAAGCCTCGAAGTATCTTAAACACTTCGATAAGCTGACCACGCAGTCTCCGGGTTTCCAACGAGAACAGATCTAATTCCCTTAATCTATCATCGTAACTTTTATGTCTGATAGAGGGAATCAGTTTGGTTGCCCTGGCTTGCACACGTTCCAATCTCGCAATATCCTTTCGAAACGAAGGACTCCAAAATTGTACGGTATACTCCAGGTGCGGTCGGACAAGTGAGTTGTACAAACACAGTACAATCTCTTTGTTCCGATATACAAACTGGCGCTTTATGTATCTAGCATCCTTTAGGCCTTTTTTTCCGCCTCAATGCACTGTTTCGAAAACTTGAGGTCACTAGTGATTGTCGGTGGATTCAATAGCAGTGCCCTTAAGGATATACTGAGAATGGGGATTTCGGTGGCCGATATGCATCACTTTGCATTTATTCACGTTAAATGGCATTTACCACGTGTCCGACCACTCCCCAATCTTCCGAAGATCATCTTGAAGGTGGACAGTATTTCCTTCCTTTGCAACGTTCATACCAAGTTTGGTATCGTCGGCAAATTTAGAAATCTTTGCAACCATGTCACCGTCCATGTCGTTGACGTAGATGATGAATAGTAGTGTTCCCAGGACAGAACCTTGAGGAACCCAGCTAGTAACGGGCACCCTCTCAGAAGCCTGCCTATTCAACACAGGCTTCAACACTACCCGTTGCCGTCTGCCGTTTAGCCAGTTCTCTATCCAACTTGCTACATTTCCGTCTACGCCCAGCGCACGCACTTTCCGAATGAGGCAACAGCGTGGTACATATTGAAGGCTTTTGTAAAGTCTCAGGAGATAACATCCACCTCCTTATATCGGTCGTGCTCAGTAAAAACGAAGTGGAAGAATCCCACAAGATTCGTTAGGCATGACCGGTGCCTTCGGAACCCATGTTGGGAATTCCTCAATCGCAAGTTGGACTCTATATATGACGTCATTTTGTCCACCAAGATGCTTTGCATGATTTTACCAACTATTGAGGTTAAGCTGATAGGTCGGTAGTTCGACGGCTGCCTAGGGTCTCCCCTTTTGAGGATAAGAGTTACCTCCGCTTCACCCCAGTCTCTAGGAAGAGAGAGAGAGAGAAGATATAACATTAACAAGATATATATCTGGTGCAAAACCGAATAATTAACCACAATATTTGAATCCGATTTATTTACAAACAGGACTAGTTTCGGCTTACGCCATTATCAACTGTATAATGAAATGTAAGATGTGTGACTCCAGTATATAAAGGCGTGTAATAAGACTAAACAAAATGAAAGCCGAGGAAATAAAATGAAACATATAAATATATGATTGGTTCCGGGGGCAACTTTTCAATATACACCTGCGTCCTGGTTGGTGGGATGTAGTTTGGTCAGGACTTTTGGATGGTATTGGTGGCTAGCGCTGGAGCAATTTCATTGAACTGAAATATCCCATTTATTTCATAAATGCCATTCTAAGGCCAGAAGAAAATTTATTCTATCTCCACACGCCAAGAGGGAAATTTTAGAAAAATGTATTATCTTCTCATATGCTCGAGCCCCCTTTAAAGTCGTATGCGAACGGAAATGACATAAATATTACAGTTAAATACACAAATACCATCCAAAAGTTTTGACCAAACTGCGGCCCACCAACCAGGACGCAGGTGTATATTAATCCCCTATAAATGTTGTATGTAATAAGTGCTACATCGGAGAGTCAGGTCACTTTAATAAGGGGATCAAAGAACACTGCGCAGATATCGGAGGAGGCTCACTTTTATAAAGTATCTTCGCTCATATGCAAAATTATGAATATATATATATATATATATATATATATATATATATATATATATATATATATATCACAAACACCTTTGATACTATTCTTTTCTGCGAACTTATTATTATTATTTTTATTATTATTATTATTATTTTATTATCTATCATTGGTATCACACTTAATTTTATTTTGATTATTAATTAATATGATTATTATGAATTCTAGGAGAATAATGTTGTCATAAAATGATTAAGAAAATTCCTTTAATAGTAATTGAAATTCTATGCCTAATAGTTAACATTAACCAAATAGTTTTAGTTGCTAGTTACATCGAGCTAGTGCCAATAATTTAATTACAATGTATGTACACAAGTTATAACATAATATTTATGAAAAGTAATATCTAGTTAAAGTAATATTTATGTTAAAATAATATTTAACAGGAGAAATATTTCCGTAAAATAATATTTATTAGAACGAAACATTTAGGTTAAAGTATTATTTACGTTATAGGAAAATCAAAAGTATATTTGTGTTGAAAAAGTATGTATTTAAAACTAATATTTACGTTAAAGTAATATTATTTATCAAAAGAAATATTTATGCTAATATAATATCAGTATTTCTAACGACTTGCGAGGCGAGATTATTCCTTATCAGAGTAATTTTATATGAGATAAAATTATCTGATATGGTAGCTTTAGATAAAATTATATCTAATGAAATATAATTAAATAAAATTTGATAAAATTAGATAAAATGAGATAAATAAGTATTAAAATTAGATAAAATGAGATAACATTAGATAAAATGGGATAAAATGAGGTAAATGAGATAAAACTAGATAAAATGAAATGAAATAAATATTAAACTTAGATAAGATAAGATAACAATAAATAAAATGTCATAAAATTTGATAAAATTAGATAAAATGAGATAAATAAGTATTAAAATTAGATAAAATGAGATAACATTAGATAAAATGGGATAAAATGAGGTAAATGAGATAAAACTAGATAAAATGAAATGAAATAAATATTAAACTTAGATAAGATAAGATAACAATAAATAAAATGTCATAAAATTTGATAAAATTAGATAAAATGAGATAAATAAGTATTAAAATTAGATAAAATGAGATAACATTAGATAAAATGGGATAAAATGAGGTAAATGAGATAAAACTAGATAAAATGAAATGAAATAAATATTAAACTTAGATAAGATAAGATAACAATAAATAAAATGTCATAAAATTTGATAAAATTAGATAAAATGAGATAAATAAGTATTAAAATTAGATAAAATGAGATAACATTAGATAAAATGGGATAAAATGAGGTAAATGAGATAAAACTAGATAAAATGAAATGAAATAAATATTAAACTTAGATAAGATAAGATAACAATAAATAAAATGTCATAAAATTTGATAAAATTAGATAAAATGAGATAAATAAGTATTAAAATTAGATAAAATGAGATAACATTAGATAAAATGGGATAAAATGAGGTAAATGAGATAAAACTAGATAAAATGAAATGAAATAAATATTAAACTTAGATAAAATTATATCTAATGAAATATAATTAAATAAAATTTGATAAAATTAGATAAAATGAGATAAATAAGTATTAAAATTAGATAAAATGAGATAACATTAGATAAAATGGGATAAAATGAGGTAAATGAGATAAAACTAGATAAAATGAAATGAAATAAATATTAAACTTAGATAAGATAAGATAACAATAAATAAAATGTCATAAAATTTGATAAAATTAGATAAAATGAGATAAATAAGTATTAAAATTAGATAAAATGAGATAACATTAGATAAAATGGGATAAAATGAGGTAAATGAGATAAAACTAGATAAAATGAAATGAAATAAATATTAAACTTAGATAAGATAAGATAACAATAAATAAAATGTCATAAAATTTGATAAAATTAGATAAAATGAGATAAATAAGTATTAAAATTAGATAAAATGAGATAACATTAGATAAAATGGGATAAAATGAGGTAAATGAGATAAAACTAGATAAAATGAAATGAAATAAATATTAAACTTAGATAAGATAAGATAACAATAAATAAAATGTCATAAAATTTGATAAAATTAGATAAAATGAGATAAATAAGTATTAAAATTAGATAAAATGAGATAACATTAGATAAAATGGGATAAAATGAGGTAAATGAGATAAAACTAGATAAAATGAAATGAAATAAATATTAAACTTAGATAAGATAAGATAACAATAAATAAAATGTCATAAAATTTGATAAAATTAGATAAAATGAGATAAATAAGTATTAAAATTAGATAAAATGAGATAACATTAGATAAAATGGGATAAAATGAGGTAAATGAGATAAAACTAGATAAAATGAAATGAAATAAATATTAAACTTAGATAAGATAAGATAACAATAAATAAAATGTCATAAAATTTGATAAAATTAGATAAAATGAGATAAATAAGTATTAAAATTAGATAAAATGAGATAACATTAGATAAAATGGGATAAAATGAGGTAAATGAGATAAAACTAGATAAAATGAAATGAAATAAATATTAAACTTAGATAAAATTATATCTAATGAAATATAATTAAATAAAATTTGATAAAATTAGATAAATTGAGATAAATAAGTATTAAAATTAGATAAAATGAGATAACATTAGATAAAATGGGATAAAATGAGGTAAATGAGATAAAACTAGATAAAATGAAATGAAATAAATATTAAACTTAGATAAGATAAGATAACAATAAATAAAATGTCATAAAATTTGATAAAATGAGATGAAATGCGATATTAGATAAAATTAGATCAACTTAGATAACATGAGATAAAGTAAGTATTAAATTAAATAAAATAAGGTCACATTAGATAAAATAAGAAAAATGAGATATAATTAGATAAAATGGGATAAATTGAGCTAAAATAAGATGACTATATAATTAAGATAAAGTTAAATAAAAATAGATAAAATTAGACTAAATTGGATAAAATTAAATCAAATAAGATTAAATCAGAGAAAATGAGATAAAATAAGTAATATAATTAAGATAAAATGAGATAATAATAAATCAAATGGGATGAAATTAGATCAAATGAGATAACATTATGTAAACTGAGATAAAGATAGATAAAAATATATAAAATGAGATCAAATTAGTTAAAATGAGATAACATTATGTAAACTGAGATAAAGATAGATAAAAATATATAAAATGAGATAAAATTAGTTAAAATGAGATAACATTATGTAAACTGAGATAAAGATAGATAAAAATATATAAAATGAGATAAAATTAGTTAAAATGAGATAACATTATGTAAACTGAGATAAAGATAGATAAAAATATATAAAATGAGATCAAATTAGTTAAGATGAAATAACATTATATAAATTAAAATAAAGTTAAATAAAATGAGATAAATTCGATCATATCAAATAAGATAGATAAAATTAGTTTACATTATGTGCTATGGTAGTAGACAATCCTTTGTGTCTGTGTTCATGGTTCGAACTTGTTCCTGTAAGTATATTAGACGCACACGTATCTCAAATTTTTAGGGCTGACCAAGTGTGCTTTTCAAATCCTTGATCATTTTCCAAAGCCCCACGATGAAAAATATCCAAGAGTAGTTAAACAATTTTTTAAAACTGAGTAAGAAAATAGACAAAATTATCTACTCCGGATACCATTCATAATCTATTTATGGGCTTATTATACAATCAACCATCACCATCGATTTCACACATGAGGCGGAATACCATTTGTTGGTTTTAAACTACACGCAGCTGTGACAGTAAGGGTATTTTAACTCCCGAAAAGAAGAGCAATTGAAGAGCACCCGTTGCGTGTACGTGAAACCTCTGTTTTGGTATGGGAGTTTACTCATATGTACGTGTTTTTACTAGCATAGTTAGGTATAAAACCGTATGACTGAATGCTTACCGGCGCGCGTTTGTGTGTGTGTATGTACATATGAAACCTGTGTGTCTGAGTGTGCATTTCTTACACGTTTGGTCGTGAATCTATGAGTATGAATACATGGAGATTTGTGTGTATATGTGTTCGTATATTTTAATGCATGTGCGTATCTATTTGGAGATTAATGTGTACGTGCAAATTTTAAATACGCAATAGTCTTAATTTTGTTTTTATTAATTTTAGTCATCGTTTTTTTTTTATTTCTGGTGTTTTTAACAATCTAGTGTTTTTTATTCCTCTTATTGTTTAAATATTTTATTGTTTATGTATTTTAGTGGTTTAGTATTATAGTGTTTTTTAGTATTTTGTTTTTTTTTATGAATTTAGTGTTTTTATTTTAATATTTTACAATTTATAGTTTCATTAGCATTAAATTTTTATATTTCTGGTGTTTTAATAATGTTTTTACTCTTTGAATAATTTAGTGTTTTAGTATTTTTAGTGTTTATAGTGTCTCAGTGCTTTTAGTATTTTTAAAGTGTTAAATATTTTAAATATTTTAGTATTTTAGTTGTTTCGTAATATATTTGAAGTGCTTCTAATTCTTTTGATGGTTTTAGTGTTAATCACCTTCTTCACCTTTAGTCGGGGTCTATCTAGCATTATAAAGGAAAGGGAGTAGAGCAGACAGAAGAAGAAAAGGAAAAAAAAAATAAAAATCGAAAATAAAAACTATAGCAAAACATGACTCTTAATGCTGAGGTAAGGAGAGCACGATTCCCCCAGTAAATAAAAAAATGCAACAGGGCACAAGTACTCAAGTAAAAACTTGAACAGTATTCTGTGGGGTTTATATATGAATTAACGGGGTTTTTTAATTAAATAATGAAAACCAACGAAGGCATGTCCATAAAAATTGGGAAGGGACGATCGTAGTGAAATAGGTGGAAGTGAAATGGATGGAAAGTAATTCAGGGAAGCCCAATAGCAACGAGGCATCTCCCGCGCGAAGTTTGCAAGGAGAGATCGGTAAAGAAAGTGGTGACAATGGAGGACGTGAAAGTGTATGTGGAGGGGGCTATCCTAACTTTACCTTCTTCCGCAACATGTAGCGGTCCCATTGTGGGTTGAGTATTCAAAATTTGGAGACGCCCATTGAACAAAGCCATCATTCGTGCCTTTCAGGCCCCAACGATCACATAGGGACCTGCGAATATAATATATTCCCCCCATTTAGTAATAAACCCTCTCCTTAGAAACCTTTTTGGTGTGGAATGCCTTCAATGGTTTTCGCTTTTCAGTTTTAAGAACAACCTAAGAATTCTAGTCAGGAGCGACTTAAAGATACATCCTTCCTCGTCCGCTTTCCGAAGAAGACTGAGACGATGCCTGGAATTCAGCGGATGCGGAATCTGTAGCAATTCGGGCGGGAAGAGGCCTTAATTACATAATTGGACAAAACCCACCTAAGTGACAGGGACGACCGAGACAGGTAGGGGCCAAGATGGGTAGGTGGGGGGGAGGTGTAGGATAGAATTAGGTATAATTACCTCTAAGGATTCTCTGTTCCTAAATAGGTTTAAAAATGGGTGATCTCTACATATGCTGGCGGAGATATCTCAGAGTCTACAGACCAGTGGAGGGGGTGTAACCCCTCTCCCTCTCATCAGAGAAATTCGTACAATTGAGCATTTGTGTTTGTCTTACGAAAATTTTTTGGATGGTGGTCTTGATACGGGTGATGTATTCCTTCTCATTCTAGGTCAGTTACTAGTGTATTTTCTAGTACATCGTTCTTCTTTTGGTCTCTTCCATCCTCCCCTATCCCCATTGAGTTCTTTTATGTTTTTAGCTAAGTGAGGGTTAATTAGCCTCATGATGCGCCATTATTAGAGTGTGGTGGAAGTCTGCGACACCCTAACCTAACCTAAGCATGGAAGAAAAAAATAACGTTATAAAAGAGTTAGCCTCGGGCAGTTGCTCTTATCCAATTACGCCTTCCCTCATGGAGGGCGCGAATGAGAATTTTCCTCTGGGAAATCGCATCAGGATCGAACACACATCTATGATCTCTCGTATGAGTTCGTGCACAACAGAACCAAGTTTTGAGAGTTGTTATAAAACACCCATTCAGAATTATGAGTTGGACTAAACTTAAAATTAGGAGTTCTTGCAAAAGAGGAGCTCAAACTACAGGAACTCAAGAGAAAGAGTTCGTATAGGAACTCAAAACTGTGAATTTGTTTAACAAAAGTATTATGAATTACGAGTTTGTACAAAACAAGAACTCAAAGTAAAGTGGTCGTGCATAACAGCAATTCATAGCTACGAGTTCGTAGCTACAAATTCACATAGAACAGGAAGTCCTATCTATGAGTTCGCATAGAACAGGAACTCATACCTACGAATTCGAGGAAAAACAGGATCCAGAAATACGACTTCTTACAAAGCAAAGATCCAAACAAGAACTAAAATACAACTTCGTAAATCTGAATTCTCGTTTTGTACGAACTTGATACGATAGATATTGAAGGTCTATTATGATCCCAATATTGGAAGTTGTTATTTTCTAAGTTCTTTTCACTTAGACTTTTTAACATTCCTTTGTTCTATCACGAGTTATGTTCACCAACTCTGTAATTTGTTCTATTAACTTGTTCTGTCGTTTGATAGATAAGTTTAGTTAAGCCTTCTTCTAGCCACTCGTTCGCTCATTTTCCTATTCACTTGTTCTTTCATTTGTTCTATTTACTTGTGCTCTCATTTGTTATATTAAGTTATTATTATTTTTCTATTCCCTTCTCTCATTTTTCTTTTCACTTTTCCCTTATTTGTTCGCTTCATCATATCTCACATTTGTGCTAGTCACTTTTTCTCTCATTTATTCTATTCACTTGGTCCTCTCATTTATTCCATTCCTTTTTTACCTCATCTGTTCTATTCACTTGTCCACTCATTTTTTTTATTCGCTTTTCCCTCATTTTCTATTCACTTCTCCTTCATTTGTTCTATTCACCTTTTCTCTAATTTGTTCTATTCACTTTTTTTCATTTATTCTATTCAACTTTCTCTCATTTATTCTATTCACTTTTTCTCTCATTTGTTCTCTTCACTTTTTCTCAGTTGTGTTATTCACTTTTACTCTCATTTATTCTATTCGTTTTTATCGCATTAGTTCTATTCACTTGTTCTCTCATTCATTCTATTCATTTTCTCATTTATTCTTTTTATTGTTCTCATTTTATCTATTTACTTTTTATATTATTTGTTCTATTCATTTGTTCTCTCATTTGCTATAATCACTTTACTCTCATTTTTTCTATTCACTATGTCTCTAATTTGTTCTATTCTCTTTTTCTCTTATTAGTTCTATTAATATTTTCTGTCAATTTTTTCTATTCCCTTTTTCTCTCATTTGATCTAATTACTTATTCTCTCAATTGTTTATTCGCTTTTTCTTTAATTTGTTGTAATCACTTTTTCTCTCACTTGTTTAATTTAATTTATTATGTTTTTCTCTCATTCGCTCCATTCACTTATTCCCTACCTTGTTCTTTTTTTATAAATAATAATAATATTAATTAAATAAAATATTCATAATAATAGTAAACCTTCACAATCATGGTGGTTTTCGTATATCCTGCAACAACCATCGCGAGAGTGGACCGGTCAAAGTTCGCGTCACTCATCAGAGCAAAAGGACATCCAAAGGAAAGGGACAACCTCAGACTTTCCATCCTTCCAAAGTTACGTGCAGACACTAACTAAGCTAAGTTTAGTTAACTTCGCCGCCTTCATCTTTGATGTTGGCTTCTCAAATGGAGGTTGAAAAGAAAATATTACTCTCTACTAAACGTATTTAGTCTTGGGTTTGAGGCAAAGTGTTTGTCTAGCCAATGTTTAAAGGAATCAACTATAGTGCGGTCAATGACGCTACGAGGAAGACCGTTCCATAAGTTCGGTTGAAGACTCTTTTTTAGACTGTCGATTTAAATGGTTTGCCTACAATTTTACAACCGTTTCCCTTCTGTGTAATTAGATCGGTCGATTATAAAGTACTTGTTAGAGTTCATATTGTCTTTGCCTTGGCTAATTTTAAATACTTGAATTAGGCTACTTCTTAGTCTACGCTGGGTTAATGGGAAGAGATTGATTTCCTTAAGACGGTCCTAGTATGGCTTGCTTTTTAGACTAAGTATCATTTTGGTAACTACCTTGAATTTTTTCTAGTTTGTGTATATATTTTTGGTATTAAGAGCACCTGACTTGAATACAGTGTTCCAGAAGAGGCCGGGCTAAAGAGTTGTAGCGAGTAAGTATTACTTCTTTGGATTTGTGCTCAAATGAGCTGCCTTTAAAACCAATGATTTTGCTCACCTTTAGGTTATTCGATACTGTCACTCCCAAAGTGATAAATTGTTGAAATTATATTGCATATCTTCTCCTTTCACATCTCAGTGTACATCATTGGTAATTTTTCTATCATCCGCATACTTTGAGATTGTGCATTTCAGACCTTTATCAATGTTATTAATGTAGATTAGAAAGAGGACAGACCCTAAAACTGAGCTCTGGGGAACCCCACTAGTTACATTGAGCTATTTAGACGCCTCCCCATTTATGAGTACTCTCTGCCTTCTTTTGCTGAACCAATTGTCAATTTATCTTGAAATGTCGCCCTGTATCCGGTTGATTCTAATTTATCATTAGACTTTTTTGAGGAAATTTGTCGAAGGCCTTCTGAAAATCAAGGTATATGATATCAACGAGTTTACTCTCATCTTATATAATAAGGATATCGTGGAAGGAATCTAAAAGGTTTGCGAGGCAGGAACGTTAGTTACGGAAGCCATGCTGTGTATATTTAAGAAAGTTGTTTGCTTCCAAATATATGGTTGGCCAGAAAATCCTGACTTACTTAGGAAGCAGAAAAAAACCAACAAAATTTTATGGTGCAAGATCAATATTTATTGTTCAAAATAATGTCCATCATTCTATACGATCTTCTTCCAGCAATTAACCAGCATCCGAATTTGTCCCAGATACCAGTCACTTGGCTTTGAATAGAAAAACTCTAAACAAGCTTCCTTCACTCCATCAAAAGTGTTGAATCACTGGTCGCGGAGAAATGTTCCATTAAGCGGAATATGCCATAGTCACTAGGAGCAGCATTGGGATTGAATGGTGGATGTGAAAAAATCTCAACACTGTTCATCTGTTTGAACTTCTCCATAGTCAACCTGGAAGTGTGTGGCATCGCATTTTTTTGCTGAGAAAAAGCCTGAACTCGACTGATCAAAGCAGGATACTCCTTCTTTAGTTTGTCGTACACGCGGGCTAGCTGCTGGCAATACAGTTAAGCGTTGATGTCGCAACCATTTGGAAGAAGCTCAGATTGCAGTACTCCTTAAAAATTCCACAAGATAGAGATCATGACCTTCTTATCAAACCGATTCCGTTGTGGAACGGATGCCGGTTGTTCACCTCGCAGAACAAATTTCCTTTCCCCACCGTGATTAACCAAGTAAACCCACTTCTCATCTGAAGTGACAATTCGCCTCCAGAATCGGTCGTGCATTGGGTTATTGAGAAAGTTGGCTGCAAATCTCTACTCTGCGGCTAGATTGTGTTTCGGTAAGGTCATACGGCTCCAATCGGGGCTTCTTGTGAACAAAATCCTTTTGATGCAATTGGTTCAGCACAGTTTGATAAGCTGACACTCCAACAACTTTTACAAGATCACGGCTGTTTGCAGAAGGTTTAACTTTCAATGCTGCCACTAAAGCCTCGCTGTCAAAGGTTGATGCCTAGCCGGAACGTGGTTGATCGTCAAGGGTAAGATCCCTGGAGTTTAAACGTCTGTACCACCTCAAGACCTTCACCTGGCTAACTGTGCCTTTTTCTTCAGTATCACAAACTTCCTTCACAACAACTCTTTGCGTATAACAGTAGCAAATCCAAACTCTAATTCCACTTTCTTCCAAACTCATTTCTGCCAGTTGGGTCTTACACAAAGAGAAATAAACAGCGCAGGGACAACAAACAACAGCAGCGTACGGAGGCTGGTAGTCGAATGAGTAAGGCTAACCAAACTTAATTTAGTCGAATAAGTAAGGCTAACCTAACGTAGTCGAATGAGTAAGGCTAACCAAACCTAATTTAGTCGAATAAGTAAGGCTAACCTAACGTAGTCGAATGAGTAAGGCTAACCAAACCTAATTTAGTCGAATAAGTAAGGCTAACCTAACGTAGTCGAATGAGTAAGGCTAACCAAACCTAATTTAGTCGAATAAGTAAGGCTAACCTAACGTAGAAGAATGAGTAAGGGTAACCTAACCTAATGTCTGTATTACTCAATAAAATTTTGTTGTTTTCTTTCCACTTTTGGCCAATCATATAGTTCACGATTTTGTTTCTTATGAGCCTTTCAAGAATTTTGAAGAAAACTGAGGTTAAGCTAATTGGACCCTTGTTGTCAGATATAGATTTTATACCCTTTTAAATATTGATGTTACATTAGCGAACTCCCACTTGTCTGGTATAGTCCCGGTCCTGAAGGGTCTAATGAAAAGCGGTTTAAATAGTTTGTAAAGCTTAGTCTCAGCTTATTTTACTACTCTTGGTGAGATAGTATCGGACCCTATTGATTTGTTTGAATTTGTTTTCACTTACGGTGATATGATGTAGAGCGCCTGAATCATCTCTTTGGCAGGCCGAAGGATAATATTTTGGCCTTCTGTGTTGATTACTGATGCGAAGAATGTATTGATGGTGTTACTCATCTCTTCTTCATCGTTTATCAATTCCCCGTTCTCATCCACTAATGGTACAATATTTGATGTTTCTACTCTTTTTGTTCTGATATAACTATATAATTATTTAGTTTGTTTTTTTACTTTTATTGGCTATGTGTATCTCCTGGGCATTTTTACTTAATGTTAATAACCCTGCAGGTTTGGAGAGAAGGAGAGTAAAGAGAGAGAGAGAGAGAAATAGAGAGAGATAGAAAGAGAGTTAGAGAAATGTAGAGAGAGAGACGTAGAGAGAGAAAGAGAGTGCTAAATAGATATGTAAAGAAAGGTAGAATGAGTTCGAGAGAAAAAGAAAGGTAGAGAGAGAGGTAGAGAGAAGGAAAGTGAGAGAGAGGTAGATATTCTAGTGAAGTTGAGAAGTAGAGTTGTATTGAGAGAGAGAGAGAGAGGGAGGGGAACAAAGTGTGTGTGTGTCAGTGTGCTTAGCTATTTTAATAAGGTGTCCAGCTTGAAATTTTCCCCAATTGCGCCTCTCCTTGTAATCTTTAATTTGCAGCGGGAAGCTCATCCCATAAATTGCGATTTGCTCCTCTTAACTAATTTGAGGCTCACTCAATCTCACGCCCCCCCAAATGCCAACGCTACACTTTTCACACATTTGTATAGTGTGTGTTCGTATGTGTGTAAATATACAAAATCGACAAGGATAAAGAAGAAAAATAGAATCGAAATTTCAATTTAACAATGTTAAATTCTTTGGTTTAAAATATCTCTTTTAGTTCCTGAACCGTTATAAATAATAATAATAATAGAAAACTTATCAGCTTTGATTTTATTATAATTTTTAGATTTCACTTTTATGCGAAAAAGATTTTCCTAAGTTGGCAGTGAAATGTATAAAGTATAATAATAATAAACAAAGTGTATCAACATAGTTATTATATAATTCTAAGTTTAATTTTGATAATAAAAAACAACTTTTCTTGAAGCCTCAAAACTTATTGAAGTGATCTTTCAACTATATACATATTAATAATAATAATATTTGAAAGAACATAATGTGATGAAAATCTTTAACTACCTCATTTAACACAGTTTTCAAACAGTTAAAAACTCTTCGCATGAGAGAATAAAAGGAAGAAATTAATTTAATATCAGTGGGAATAATTTAGCAAAAAAGGGTTTGATACAACCAAAAATAGTTTTCGAATAAACTTCCTATGTTTTTACGGGTTTTCCTTAAGTTTATAAAGAAGTCTTTTAAACTTCATTTGAATATATGTCTTTGTTTCTTTGAGTTTCCCTTAGTTTTTGCCTCCTTTTTAATGTTGTGGCCAAATTTCACTTCTCTAAGATAAAATTGCCAAAATCAATTAATTAAATACTTTGCGCTTTAAGCATCAAACCATGTCGCTTTGGGAAGATGTAGCTAATCTGATAAGATCTGCCGATGATCAAAGATGATTTAGATATCCAACTGAAATGATATATCTCGGCTGGTGTTCTGCAAGGGTCTTTTCTTGGCCCACTTATCTATCTTATTCCCATTGTTCTTCTTATACATCGTCTTGGTTAATTATTTAATGGGTTATGACACGTAAATATGTATATATATTTCCTTTTCCCCTGCCTCCTTTGCTGAGATTTTTCGAAACATACTCTCTACATATAACATCAGCACTAAATGATTTTGCGACCACTTTCTGAAAATTAACCATGAAAAGACAGGGGTATTAAGGTAGACCTTCCTGCGGCTGTGACTCGCTGCAAAAATATCAATCCCTATCATAACTGCGGCACCTTCCATGCGGATTTTCTGATAGTTCAGAATCTGGATGTTACAATGATAGTCGACTATCCCTCAAAACTCATGTTGCCAATGTCTGTAAATCCTCTCGACCCTCTCTCGTAATCTCAGCCGTATCCGGCCCCACTTTGACCACAGCTGCATATGCCATTCATGCCTTCGTCGTCTATCGCCTTAACAACTGCAACTCTCTTCTCTCTCAATTACTAGCTTCCCCTCGTCTCTTCTCCAACTGGTTCGAAAGTCTTCCAGCTCATGTTCTTTTCCGCCGGAGACGTTTCTTTCGTGCAATTCTACTAATTTACGAACTGCAATGGCTTCTCATTCGATACAGAATCATCATCAAAGTCTTATTTACATATACGACCTTAAATGTTGTGCTCCATCCCAATTAATCTTCCTCACTCACCTGACCCTTACCGATTGTTCGTCGTAGTCGTTTGAGTTACTTGAGTGATCGTGATTTCTGCTCTGAGAATGTGGGATGAGCTGCCTGGTAACATACGCTGATCGCCCTACCTTGGTGCCTTAAAGTTTACCTTGAAGACTCACCTCCTCTATCATACTTTTTCATAGTGATAGACAGGTGCTTTTTGAAAGAACATTGAAAGGCGTAATGCAAAATATCATTTTTTTTATTATCATATAAATGAAATAGCCTTTTAAACTATCAAAACGGAGAGAATAGGAATAAAGTAACTTACCCCCCCAAAATTTATTTCTTTTCAAAATAATTAACTTTCTCAAATTTCGTTCAACTGACTCAAGTGACTTTTGGCTGAGTCATACTACTTTAGTCAACCTTACCTACTTGACTCAAATTTGGATGCCTAGGAATTTCTTTAAATTTATATATATATATATATATATATATATATATATATATATATATATTCGCTTTAAATGCTTGGGGTTTGCCCCCCAAAAGATAAATAAGAAAGAAATTAATGGACATTATCGGTCATAATGATTGGGTCACAGGTTTGAAGGTATTGCAAATTTTGGAAACCTAATTGTTCGAATCATTGTGGCCGCTACTTTATTTTCAATACCGTTTTATTTAAAAGAAAATACCGGTATTAATATCAGTATTAAAATACCGGTATTCACCTCTACTTGATACATCAGAGGACGCCATTCCAATTTGCCCCCAACCATGCAACCTCACACGGACATACAATTATGAGAACTAATCTAAACACGAAAGTATACACTGACCCAAACGCTCGCGACTGCATAAATACATATGCAAATGCACAAGTCTGCATTCACACATGTATAAAAGTTATTTCACCAAATTACACAAACTCGCGCACAATTGCTGACGGGATGCAAACCCAACTGTGAAAGAATTTAATTGAGGACTTCATTATTAATTTTTAACGCGATCTATTCATTTTCGTGAACGAGCTAACTATCCTCCGTTTTCTGTCTGTCTGTCTGTCTGTCTCTCCCATCTATTTAAAAGGATGGAATTTTACGCAAATCAGGAAAACAAAGCATCCAAATTCATGCCTTTGCTAAGTTTGGGCGCGAAATGACTTAATTAACGGCGCCAAACCCAATCAAATACAAGACTATAAACACACCATAGTTTATCCACCTCTTCCATAAAAGCTTATGAAAACAGATTCTGATTTTATTTTTGCTTCTGTCTAGTGCTAATAGAAAACAGGGTGTCTCATTTTAATTAAGCGTTTCCACAAGACTGCCAGATTCTATCAATTAGTGCCATTTGGAAGCACGATTGTCACGCCGGCGCGCAATTTATCAGACATCCTTATTTCTTCCTTTTGGCGGCTTGCGCTTTGGGAGAGGGAGAATCCCACGAAAGGTGGTTGTTTATTCCTTGGTATTTGCATATGTAAATTATGTATGTCTTTAAAATATTTACGTTTGATGAGATAATGAACTTCGTTAAATTCTACATATATTAATAACCAAAATTACAATCTAATTTGGTGCAATAAAAATTTTTGATCATTGCTACAAATCGATCTTATCCATAGCAGACATCTCAATTTCAGAACTTTCATACTTTTATACCCTAACTGTTACGCATAGCCGCGTTCTTACTGTAGTTTCTTTTATGATAATTGTTATTCCTAACCCTTTGTTTTCCATGTTTCTTTAAGATGTCCTCTTTGTCAAGGTATTTTTTTCCCTTTCCACATTTAAATGATGTATGTTAAAACGTAATGAGATTTGGTCGAACATAATGCCACACCATACCACTCCAGTCGCTTTTGGATCATCTGTCTCAATTTTCCATAATTTTTTTAGGTGTTATGATTCTTAAATCATGATGATGCTATGTTTTAACACTCTAAGGCATTGAATGCTTCTACCTTGCCTAAACGCGCAGGAGGAAACCTTTATCCCGAAACTTGAAATTCTCTCCGTATTCTACCATTTGGCCAAAGAGTCTGCAGTAGTTGTATGATAGTTTATCCTCATGAAGTCTTAACTTCTCGAGTAATGCCTATTGTCTATTGAAAGTGAATACGACCAATATTCATGCTGTCTTTAACTTCTTAGATAAAGCCTCTTGTCTGTTGAACGTAAATGCGACCAAACTTCATAATGTCTTGACTTCTCGGGTAGAGCCCTTTGTCTGTTGAACGTGAATACGGCCAATCTCTGCACATAATTTTTCAGCTTGGTATCAGATATTATTGATGGTCTTTCATCAACTTTCTTTAAACCAGCCTCTATCCCAATAAAGTTGTGTCATTTATTTAAGCCATCTTCCCCCCAACCTGTGTTGCGTCTATCCAGAGGTGGACAAAAAAGTATAAAGGACCCGAGAGAGAGCAGCAGTTTCTTTTTGAGCACTGGGGTCGGAAGGAGGTGCTTCTATTCCAGGTTTCAGTTATAGCAGGGGTCAATATTGCCCTTGCTACACCATACACCCCTTTGCAGGGTAAATTTGTGTCAGTTGCGATTACCAATAAAATTTGGCCATCGCTACCATACTTTGGTCCCTACACGAGTTCTCCTGGTTAAATCTTGATAAACCAAGATCCACACATTACACGTCCTCCTGTGTAGTCGTCATTTGGTATCTTAAGTACAATGTGGATAAAAATCTTATTATTTATCCTGAAAATATATAAAAAACAATAGTAGTGTCTATAATGAATTATTGAAGATTTAAAGAAAATTATGGCCACCCTATACTCCTATATAAAAACATATTTTGGTTCAATCAAATCTTCCTGTTCGAGTTAAAATGAAGAATATTTCTTTGTTAGTTCCTCCATGCAGAAGCATTCACGCATACACATAAGCTCATATATTTATTAAAACATACACGCTTGCACAAACCTACATATAAAGTATATCATCACATTCCAAACATCAAATTTCTTTCACCATTTCCAATATATTAATTCTCTCCCTCCCTATGCACGGCCACACACACCCATCTATTGGATGCACATTCTCACAGCTATACATACACCGACAAGAGTATATACATATGAAATAATTTCGTTTTAAATGGAAGGTAACTGGTGGTGTTAATTGATCTCTCCCGTCCGCTTTTGGAATTCCCTCGACTGAGTTGCCAGCTGTCGCCACCGAAGATGAAGAAGGCGACGGAAGGAGAAAGAAATAACTGCGTCGTACGAACAACTCCCCAAATAAAACCTTTGCCTACATCCGCTCCATTTGTGAATCCCGAATCGAATGTTGCGCTCGTGAATGAGATACTGTGTCTCGATTGCCGTTCTGCTGGAATCACCTTACAGCAATCTGGCTCCTGTAGCATTCCCGTCTGCTGGTGGAAATGATGCTAGATAGGTAGATAGATGCGATGTAAGCTCTAAATGGTTTAGAGATATAATATAAGTCGCCAGGATGAGAGTGCCAATGGAGATAAAATGACTTTTTAAAGTTTTTGGAAAAAAAATAAAGGATGTTCGCATGATAATAATAATTTTCAAGGTATATTGTTGTTGGAATTTGTCACTATAGACATAGTAAGTAGCGATCGTAATAATACAATGGGATTTCGAGTCTATATATCAAGCATTTATGAACAATACATTGAAGAAATTACCTTTAAATTCAATAATCTTATATAGACTGTTCTCTCGAAATTGGGCTGAATAATAGATTTAATGGCTTCTAACACATGAAACAAAAGATCATCGCAGGAATTAGAAATGTTTAAGTAAAAGATATGTTCAGGCATTTTAAGGATTTATTTAGAGAAAAATAGAAATATGAATAAGTAAATGAGAAATTAACAAACAAAAAGATTCAGTTGCAGCAAATAAAACTTGCTTATGCGAGGAACAAAATAAATTTATGTAACTAGTAGTAAGAATTAAAATGAATCTCATGGGAAATAATAGAGAGAAGTAATGATTAGATAATTATCGTACTATGAAATCCAGATTTCTGGTGAACATCATCTTCCTTTAAAGTAGGTGGTATTTCTCTGAGTGCACTACGATTGAGATCAAAAGAGGGGAATAAAAACTCCCTCAGATTGAACTCAACTGAGGGCTGACGTCACAAGTTTAGAACAGAGACGATCTGCAATGGAAAGGTCGTCGGGAGAAATGGTGGTTTTATGTGACTTCGAAGACGACAAGAGACAGGCAGGAAAAGATCAATGAGTCAAATCATTGGGACAGATTATTATTATTCCTTCAAGCTAAGAAGCGAAAACTAACGAGGGCATCTCCGCCTAAAGGTTTGTGGGGATGACAAAATGTGAAAATGAGTATAAGATATATGCCCCAAATCCACCTGTGGGCACTAGGGCCAGAAGGGCACGCGATCCTTCAGATGTTACTGCAGCAAAGCTGCCAATGCATCACCTAAACCCTCTTGTGGGATTAAAATCGATAAAAATGGCTATTCATTGCGTCCTAGCGAATCAAGTAAGGGGCTAGCCGTGTTTGGACCCGTGTCTCCTGGTGGTCTCCTGGTGGTCTCCTGGTGTTCTCCTGTTGTTCTCTTGATAGTTTCTTGGTGGTTTGGGGGGTATATTTGTTTGTTTTCTGCATGCAAGCATGACGAGACTGGAGGGCATTCTCGCGCAGGCAGACCGGGGCCTCTCCCAGCAGGGCGCGGTGGTGGAGCCAAAAGGGATGAGTTAATAATGGACAATGCGAGTTGGGTATTGTGAATTGCGGCAATCGCCCGCATGAAACGTCAGTTGGTGCATGGGCAACCATTCTGCAGCTTACATCTGGGAGATTGCGTGCCTTCGAAACCCTAACTTCCTCAGGTGGATTTTCGGTTACATATCCTACATACATTATCATTTCACCCATCTTCAACACTTTCTTTACTGATTACTTGCTACAACCTTCTGGCAGAAATGCCCTCATTGGTTTTCGGTTCTTATGTTTCGTATTAATTATAATATAATAATAGCAATAATAATATAATAATAACAATGGGAATAATGATAATAAACTTTGAATTGGATATGGCTTGAAAATTACGGTCCGGGTTCAATCACAGCGAGAGCGGATCCAAAACTCCAACTTATGTAGGGAGCTAGCCGCCTAGTATCCGGCGCGATGAGCTTGTCATTTGATAAAAGTAGGTCCTTACGTTATCACAACAGCGCTGTCTTCCTTCTCCCGTCTTTACGCACACAACATATCCACTCCTCCGACCACACACCGGTACCATGGAAATGGTTCCCCTTCCCTTTGGTCACGAAACGTTTCCCAGTCGCTTTTTGGCGTCAAATCACATTACAACCCTGTAGATCCCCCCCTCCTCCATAGAAGAGGACCTGCACCAGGTGCCCTTGATATTTCAATCGATTGTCATTCTGATTTTTATGCAGATTTTATTATCCGGTAGTAGGATCGTGTCCACAATTGGAAAGAGACGAATTTCATAGAGAGAAAACCTCATTTTAAATAAAGTGCAATACCCCAAATATCGAAAAATGGGGGGGGCTTCTTTTTTTTTACCCATCTCTACATAAGGATGTACAGTGATGCACCGTTACATCATTCGCGTTACATGATACAGCGCTAGAGTGATACACCGTTACATGATACACTTCTAAGGTGATACACCGTTACATGATGCACTTTTAATGTGATACACCGTTACATGATGCACTTCTAATGTGATACACCGTTACATGATACACTTTCAATGTGATACACCGTTACATGATACACTTTTAATGTGATACACCGTTACATGATACACTTCTAATGTGATACACTGTTACATGATACACTTTTAATGTGATACACCGTTACATGATACACTTTTAATGTGATACACCATTACATGCTACACTTTTAATGTGATACACCGTTACATGCTACACTTCTAATGTGATACACCGTTTCATGATATACTTTTAATGTGACACACCGTTACATGATACTCTTTTAATATGATGCACCGTTACATGATACACTTCTAATGTGATACACCGTTACATGATACACTTCTAATGTGATACACCGTTACATGATACACTTCTAATGTGATACACCGTTACATGATACACTTTTAATGTGATACACAGTTACATGATACACTTTTAATGTGATACACCGTTACATGATACACTTTTAATGTGCTACACCGTTACATGATACACTTCTAATGTGATACACCGTTACATGATACACTTTTAATTAATGTGATACACCGTTACATGATACACTTCTAATGTGATACACCGTTACATGATACACTTTTAATGGGATACACCGTTACATGATACACTTTTAATGTGATACACCGTTACATTATACACTTCTAATGTGATACACTGTTACATGATACACTTTTAATGTGATACACCGTTACATGATACACTTTTAATGTGATACACCATTACATGCTACACTTTTAATGTGATACACCGTTACATGCTACACTTCTAATGTGATACACCGTTTCATGATACACTTTTAATGTGACACACCGTTACATGATACTCTTTTAATATGATGCACCGTTACATGATACACTTTTAATGTGATACACCGTTACATGATACACTTTTAATGTGATTCACCGTTACATGCTACACTTCTAATGTGATACACCGTTTCATGATACACTTTTAATGTGATACACCGTTACATGCTACACTTTTAATTTGATACACCGTTAGAGTGATACACCGTTAGAGTGATACACCATTACAGTGATACACAGTTACATGATACACCTTTACACGATACACCGTTAGAGTGATACAATAGGTAGATACACCGTTACATGATACAGCGTTCCACTGATGCACAATTACATGATACACTGTTAGAGTGATACCCCGTTACACGATATTATGTTACAGTAATACAACAGTACAGTGACGCACCGTTAGACTGATACACCGTTACAGTGATACTCCGTTACGTGATACATCTTTGAAAGGATACACCGTTACCTAAACGCATAAGTCAGAAACCTTTCAAGGATTTACTTAGAGCCGAGCATCATTTTAACCTCATAATAGAACTGCAAAGGAGTGTACACTGAACAATTGCACACACAATGAATGCGGGATTTTGTAGTATACATGTATGTGCTTGAGGGGCGAATGACTATTCCCTCCCTCAACTTTTCGCATTGATGAGAATAATCAGGCTTCTCTTCTCTAAACTTCTCTCCATTTTCGTTAATTCGGCTATTCATATGTACTGCTCAAATAGAGTTGAAATGGCGGTTGGACGATTACCCGGCCTTTCAAAATGCTTAATTTTTTAAGCCAAGTTTTAAATAGTTGCCTTTTATTCAAAGGATTTGACATATACCATGACTCTTTTATTCTTTTTTTCTCGCTCTTTCATTTCTTACTTAGTTTTTTGTGCTTAATGAGTTCCATTTTTAATTTAAGATAGAATTGTGTAATAATGATAAGGTAAGGATAATAAGAAGTACAGAATGAAGAACAGCATTAAAAAAACTACATCGAGATAAGAGAGGGAAATATTTTTATTCGCGTTTTTCACATTATTATGACTAGTATTTGTTGCCATCTTTTCATAATTTAGTATTGTATGTAGTTATATATAATTATTGAACATTCCTAGAAATAAAAATTCCAAGAAAATTCCAGTTTTACAAAAAGGACCGACTGACCCCAAAACATTGCTGGGAATCTTGGAATACTCCTTTCTTCCATTAGTAGGATTATAGTTTAATCTAAATAAAAGGGTAAAATATCACCCTTGTCACGATCTGGTCGTCCTGGGCCTTCTGAAAGATGTCTCGGTGCTGTTCGAAGATGGATGGAGAACAATCCTTGGTTAAAAACTTCTGAGGGGGCAGAAATATTCCAAATGAACCCAAGAACCGCATTAAATTACTTGAACTCTCATGGATATTGTGGAGCTACAGTCACAAGCCACAAGACTTTGGAACTTTTTCACAACCTAATTTTTTTTCGACGAAGTAAAGTTTGCTCAATTTTCAGACAGTAGACGGGTATGGGGTTAAAGATTACCCACTCAGGAGTTTGACATAAACAGGTTAAAGCCAACGATGAAATGTGGGGGGGTTTTATGTTAACGTATGGAGAACAATTTAGACTGATGGATGGTCGGAATTCGTTGAGATTATTAGCAATATCAAATCGGATAATACATTTTCATTCTTCAAGAGGAAATTCTACCAGCGTTTCTAAGTAGTAAGCTTGAAAATCGAAGTTGCTTATTCATGGAAGATGGGTTCCCTATGTTATAGTTAAAAAAGGGACAAAAGAATGAGAAAGCCAAAGACCAAAGCGGCATTGAATGACTTCCTTAGCCGACTCAGTACTCTGAGTAAACCCAATGGAATGGGTTTGGAACACTAGACAAAACTTTACGGAAAAAGTCCTCAAAACAAGAACACGGCCATAATGACAGAATGTGATGCGCTAAACATGATCGGAAATACCAAGGTCTTTAATCTCTTATGAAATCTATGCCGAGGCAAATTTCTGCTATAAATGCAACTCTAGGAAACTCCACACATAATCAATAATGTACTTTCATTCTTCAGTATGTATTTCATTCTTTAAATTTACAAATAAAGGTATCACAGTAATTCACTGTGTGTATTTCTTGTATGTCTTTGTATGTATTTTCATTATAAATACAATATTAGTTATATTAATTCAAAGGAACCCAAATTACATGGCACTAGCTCTGATGTTAGGTCGAGAACTACTTATATACAACTTCATGTGTACCAAGAGTACTATCATCTTTTGGGGTATTGCTTTCAATTTTTTGGAGTAAGTTTAGGATTACGTCTACAAATTTAGGTGTGGTACTTATGATTCTTACAGGATTTTAAAGGAAATCAAAGACAATTACACTCCTTCGAATGCATATCTACACACAGAAACAGCATAAGATTCTCCCCCTACCTTCACCCAATAGCAGTGAAAGGAATACATTGAAAGAAAATGTCGAAAAAGATAAGGAAAATGCATTCTTAATAATGTTTCCTTTTGTTTGTTGTTTTACTCATCGTTGGCATTGTTTTTAGCCTGTCATTTTCCTCGCTACCTTTCTTCTTCAGTGGATATTCACTTCTATGCTTCCTTACTTTGTAATATTTAAATTTGACAAAATATTCGTTAATTTATAAACATATCTCCTGACGTGCTTTCCACTATTGGGTTAAGGAGAGTATTCCAAGTTATTTTTTTTTATAACTGATGAAGTAATTTTGTGCCATGACCTGCGTACGAATTTAAATACAATTTTGATAGAGGGTTTTCTTTATTATTCATCTCTAACAGTAGTTATAATATATATTAATGAATCCTTTTTGTATTTTAGACTATTCAATCAGTTGTTTCATCAATCGCGTATTTGCGAGTGAGAATGTGTAAATATAGAAATTGATCTTCGTACGATTTATTTCTAAGCTGGAGAATTAGGTTAGTTGCCTTACCTAGCACCCGTTCGAACAGTTCTACGTTCTTATTCAGGTAAGGAGATCAGAATTGCACTACGTACTTGAAATGAGGACAGTCGAGGCATTTATATAAAGGCAGGATGATATCTTTTGATTTAAACATAAAGTTCCTGGCAATGTATCTGAGCATCCGATTTGTTTTCTAAGTAGCTTCGATGCATTTAAACACTTTGAAGTCTTCAAAATTAAGACTACTAGTTCCCATTTAAGGTGAGCGACTCTAGAATTTGACCGTTCATTTAGTAATTCGCATTCGAATGTCCACATCCTAAGTGGATGACCTGAATTCACAGTGTTCAACAGTATTTGACTGTTACTTTCGCGGATTCTTTTAGGTCGCATCAACGATGAACAATAGCTTTCAATGTAGTATCGAACCGATGAACATCTTTGCTACCTACAAGTGTTAGAATGGAGGAATTTAAACCCCCAAAGCTAATAAGATCCACTCGAGGTTTGTTCAAGAAATAAGGGGAAAGATATCATATCAGAGATGAAGAAAAGGTAAAACGAAGATAACATATGGATAAAGAATTAGTTTCACGACTATTATTTCTGTAAAGTTACATTGAAAAGCAATAGTTCTCTATTATATTCTTAAACATAGTTACTGAAGTGTTCAACCACTTTCCTGGCCAGTTATTTCAAATTGGTGATATTTTGTAGGAAAAGAAAGTATGTGCTATTGCAGTTTCATGTATTTTGCTTACTAGATGTAAATCGTTTTTTGACTGGTTGTTTGGTTTATGGATTGGCTGGTTAGGTAAACACGCTCACTCTTTATTTTGATTTACAAGGTCTATGGTTCGAATTCTTCTTGTTGTCCTCAAGTCAGAGGCCTTGCAGATTGCGTGGATGGAAACCTTTCTTGGAGGTTGATGTGGAGGCTGGCATTTGGCGTGGATCGATTATGGCAGCCGAGTTGTGTCAATAACAATGCCTTCCGGCTCCCGTGAGTGCAAGAAATAATAGGCCAAGTATGGCATGACGTTGGCAGGTGTTGTCATCATACTGTTGCCAGCGGTCCCTGACTGCACGAGTTATCTTGGTCAAATATTAGTCGTCATTTATATTTTAAGGCTAGTTTATTATTTTAAAGACTCCAATATGTTTGCCGCATAGATACCGATCTTTATGTGAAAAATAAATTGAGGTGCCTCATCCTGCCTTCGTACAATCTATTTCTAAGTTCAGGAATTAATTTCGTCGCTCGACGACGCTGACCGCGTTCCAATACTGCAATGACCTTTCGCAAATATGGAGACCAGAACTGACTTACTTCAAGTGGTGAGTTACAACCGATTTTAAGATGGGGAAAATATCATTCAATTTAAGTACAAAATGACTGACTGCTTAGCCTTGAACCCTATTCCCCTTTAATGAATTTACAATGGATTGTTTTGAACATTTTAGACCACTCAGGATTGAGACTTCTAAATATTTTTCATGTTGACTCTATTTAAATTTTGACCACTCATATTATAATCTTTTCAAGAATAATTAATTGTTATCTATGTGCATTACTTTAACCTTGTCCACCATTAAGTGCACCTACTATCTTTTATCAACCATTCGAATACCTATAGTTAAAAATTACACTTTTCCACGTTAAGTTGGATCTACCTGCCATCTTTTTGACTATTTGGGAACTCTATCCTAGCCTCGCTGCAAAGTATTACAGTCACTATGATATTTGCCATAGTTCTTAATTTCGTGTGAGCAGCAATTTTTTTAAAACTTTACATAAGGAATTGATTTCGAGGGAGTTTGTAAGTATATATTAGAAAAAAAACAAGGGTCAGAGTTCATATCCCTAAGGCGTCACTAATGACCGTTTCCCATGAAAAATGATTTCCACTTAAAACAACTTTGCTTTCTGTTTTCTATCCGATCTCCAATCCATTTTAGTACGCTGCTCCTTATTCCGTGCACTTTAGCTTTATGGAAAACGGTGTTAACATCTCTTTTAAAATCTAGATAAAATACCTCGACAGTTTTATTTTGGTCAAACGTAGGGATCAATACATGGGAAAAATTAAGCAAAATACTTAGATATAAATGTCCGATGCGAAGCCATGATTGAATCATTTATTAAGTTATTTACTACCTGAAGATCCACGATCCTGTCACTAAGAATGGTTTTCAAGAGTTTTCCAAAAACAGAAGTAAAGTAAATGGGAGGAAAGTTAGCAGGATCAGCTTTTATTAATTAAAAAAAAATGGTGTTACAGTTTCCTCTTTGAAATTCATTAGGAACTATTCCCTCGGGATTTTTTGGGGGGAAAGTTGTAGTAATGGTTTTACCAGCTCACTCTCGATGCTCTAAGGTTGATTGGCTATATATTATCAGGACCTCGAAACGATATGATGAATTTTAAATTTACTTTGATGTTATTGGGATCTGTGTTTATGCAAATACAAGTATATGAGTTTTTTTTACTGCGGTTGGATTAAAGCATGATCCTTCGGAAAATCCACTGCTCATAGAAAGTTGGACGAGAAGACTTAAAGCAGTGACACTACATAATGAAAATAAATATCCATCGTGTCCCTTTCACACTGCGTACATACGAAAGAAGAATACAATAATGTAAAATATCTTTTTGAGAAAATCAACTATGCTGTACTCGTATTTAAGTGGGATGTTTGTGGGGACTTTAAGATGCTTGCATTCTTGCTTGGCTTGCAAGATGAATGCACAAAATATTCGTGTTTCCTTTGCTTATTGTATAGCAGAACTGATGATCTTCTTTACTTAAAATTTCCCTGACTCCTGCGACAAGAATTATAGCTAGGGAAGTTACTGTAAATGTTGTCAGACGGCGCCTTGTGGAGCATGTTAAGGTTTCATTGCCCCCACTTCATTTAAAATTTGGATTGATAAAAAAGTTTATGAAGGCCTTAGATTTTGGAGGAAAGGTCTTTCAGAGAAATCCGTCTCATATTTGCAAAGCTTTCTGAGGCTAAGATCAAGAGTGGTATATTTGTTGGACCACAACTAAACGCAAAGTTAACGTCTATGCAACTCGAAAGAACGATGACCGAAGTCGAAATAGAAGCATGGTTACATTTCGTGGTGTATTTCATGGATTCTTAGGACACCACAAATATCCAAACTACAAGAAGTTATTAGCAAGGGGTATTTAGAGCTTCAAGGACTTGGGTTGTCGTATGTCTGTATCGAGCGGCTTAAATGCTTTGCTTGAATGATCCTTATTTGGAACTTATGATAGCCAAGTGGTTTAGGACTCTGGCTAACGGCGCGAAGCGCGTTTGAAACTCGTTTCGCTACTTTTCTTTATTTTTCTTTGCGCCCCTTTCTTACTCTAAGCTATCTAAATGTCCTTATAGGTGCATTTGTGGCATTCACATCTAGTTTTCTTCCATAAAAACTTGGGTGATGTCAGCGAGGAGGATAGTTAAGGATTCCATCAAAATATCGCAACAATAAAGAGAAGATACCAAAGAAGATGGGATACTACCATGATAGACTCTATCTAGTCTCTAGTTAGAAAAGATAAATGTGTTCTCACGAGAAAACACGATTTTCGAAGTATTTTTAACCTAAATATTTTTAATTATTGTTTGCTCTTGTTTACTTTACAGTTCATAAATACGTTTTAATACGTGAAAATACTCATATTACTGTTTAATTATCCTTACATATCGCCGTAGGTGAAGATCAGCAGTGTCCACATAGCAAAACTACTCGCCGTAAACCAACAACCCCTCCATATTTCGGCGAATAAATAGAAAGCATATTACAGACACGACTCGGAAATAATACAGACAAGAACTAGGAACCTACCTACCAAACAAACTAATTAAAACAAGGTTAGATGATATCGTCGAAAGATTCTGTATATAAAGAACAAATGTAAAACAAGAAAATCTCTAATATTTCAACCTGTCAAAAAATATAAATTAAGACCAAAAGCATAGAAAAAAAACATCGTTACGTAGTGTAAGCAATGCATACAATGATAAAAAATACACGAACAAACAAAATGTTCGATAAATATAAAAACTAAAATAAACCGATAGACATGAACAGAAAATCCTAAATTTTAGTAACCCAAATAACTAAACGCAGTGATACCAGATAGAATTGTATAACTAATCAACCACACGAATGTGCAAGAAACAAAATAGGTCGCTCACAAACTAGACAAACAAGCCACAGAATAGAGAATGGGGGAGGCAAAGAAACCTAGATTATAAAGCGAGAGAGAATCTCGCCGTCCATTGATGACTCTGATGAGGAAGAAGATACGTTTGTGGTGGCTCGAAATCGTCGCTTTTTGACCGGACTTCGCTGACCGACGGCGCTTTCAAGAGGACAGATTGCGCCACACGCCACTATTCACTGCATTCTATCTCAGCCCCCTCTATTAATTAGTACAGGGCAGCATTTTATATATATATATATATATATATATATATATATATATATATATATATATATATATATATATATGTGTATGTGGAAAACTCACAAAGAATCGCGTTAGTAAGCAATAAATGCAACAAAGACCACAGGGAAACTTAATACGAGGATTCCAAGTACTTTCGAACTTTATTTCGAGTTCTTTATCAAGGAATAACAGAACTCGAAATAAAGTTCGAAAGTACTTGGAATATTAATTTTCCCTGTGGGCTTTGTTGCATATATATATATTTCTATTGTTATTTTAAATTATTAGCCTTTAATAAACCTGCACTCAATGAAGATTTAAGTGCAATATCTTTATTAATTAGCTAATTTTTAACTACTGTTTGGTTAGTTGGTGCTCCTCTCCATCAAGCGTCACTGTAACCTATAAATATTAGCCGCTTATTAAACCCACCATTCACTCTCTAGGATGGATCCACTTTAGTAAGTACCAAAATTAATCCATTTTCCTATTAAATGTTTTTTACTCTTACAGTTTTTACAAATTTTAAAACAAAGTTTAAATTTATTATTATAGTTGATTACACTGGGGAACACCCTGTATTTGGTGAATTGACAAAAGTACATTTTCCTACCTAATTCGAACATACTGAATTCAAATCTGAAATCAGATTCTCTCTAAATGCTACAGATTTTTCGTAATATCAATAACTAATATTATACAATAATTTTAATTTGATCACGCCTATCATCATGCCCTGAAGTAATTTTGAATCATTCTTTTGCGTTATTTATAGTAAAGCAGGTTTGTTTGCACAAACATTTTATTGCATATGAGAAGAAACTTGAATTAGGATTACAAATACTGTAACCAAATAGATGCTAATTTATTAATGACCGAACATCAGGCTGGAGGACCTCTTCTTGATTTCAGTCGAGCAAAGATTTGCGTTTGTAACTCTTTCTCTCGTAAGTCTTCTCTGACTGATCTCTTCTAATCTTCCAGCAGTAGTCCGGCATCGTGTGTTTATCCCAGTGATCTTGGTAGCGCTCTTCCATCGTCATCAAAGCCTGATGGAAGCGTTCCCCTTGTTCGTCGCTCACGGCTCCCAGATTCTCTGGGAATCGGTCGAGGTGACTATTTAGGAAATGCAGCTTCACACTCATGTTACATCCCAGATCACGATATGCTAAAAGCATATTAGTAACCAGATCCTCGTAGTTATGCGCTATTTTGTTTCCTAAAAAGTTACGAACAACGGCAGAAAATGAGAGCCAGGCTGCCTTCTCTTTTTCACGTTCACGAATCTAGAATCACTCGGAAGTCTTCGGATTTGGGGACCATCAAATACTCCTGCTTTTATTTTTTCGTATGACAAAGCAGGAAACGCCGATACTATGTACTGAAAACAATCATTGTCAGTGCTCAACGCATTGACATACTGCTTCATCAACCCCAGTTTGAGATGAAGTGGAGGGAAAACGATCTTCTCTCGACTCACGATTGGCTCATTAACAATGTTTGGCATTCCTGCTTTCAAAGTTTCCGAACTGGCCAATCTTTTGGGGACCAGTGTTTGTCACGGGCTCGACTGTCCCACATAAAGATATAGCATGGAAACTTTGTATATCCCTTCCTCTGGCCAAGGGGGAAGTTGACCATCTTAAGGTCTACACATATGATCCAATTGTGTTCATGGTACTTAAGTAAATCCATGACCATTCTTATGTCATCGTGAGCTTCTCACAGATGGACAGAGTGACCAAGAGGAACTGCACCAAAGTCATTGCCATTATGAAAAAGGACACACTTGACGCCACGCTTGGAGCCATCAAAAAACAGTATCCACTCAGCAGGGTTATAGGTGCCAAGTCTCAACTCGGTAAACAGACCAGGAACATCGTGGCAGTATAGAAATTGATTGTCTTCAGAGATATACTTAACAAATGTACTCTAACTTGTGCGATAATATGATACCCGTACCGACCTGTCAAGCATATGTCTTTCACACAACCTGGAGGCTAAAGGTTCTGCAGCTTTCTTGGAGAACGCCAAATCACGTATCAAGTCATTCAAATCCTCTTGATTGAAACAGTGAGTATCTAATGACTGTTTAGCATCTGATGATGAATCTGCAGACTCTGAATCCATTTCGTGGACGTCCATATCAGGTACATCATTTTCATCCTCGGAGGAAGCATATCCACTGAAAATCGGAACTGGTAAAGACTCAGAATGAGGTACTGGCCGGATCGCCGAGGGAATGTGTGATAGTCGATCTTGTGCTGACTTTTCTTGCCAGTCCCTTTAGTATTCACCAGACAGAAATAACAGTCCGATACATGATCCTTTGGCTCTCGTCACACCATGAGGATTCCAAGAGAAAGACCTTTTCTCTTTCCTTTCCTCCACTCACGAAGATGTTTCACACAACTATGGCAAACAGCATGTGGGGCCCACTTCCTATCTTGATCGCTAAGAGGAGCATCAAAATATGCCTTATAAGTGCGAATCACAATGTTTGATATATTGCGCCTTTGACGAACTAGCATGTAAAAGCCACATATGTAGCAGAAGGTGTTTGGATCATTAACGCAATTTCCTCTTGACGAAGCCATCATTTTAACATGAGACCTGAAAAAAGAAACAATAATGTCAATATTTTGCGCAATAACACTTATTACAATCTAAAATCAAATCTTACAACTGTGAAGTATTTGCTTTCTACAAGCACCCTTTCTGTCAGTCCGGGGGGTAGTTTTCGGAGAAAGAAGAAAATAGAAATTACAGAATAACTATATCATGTAGGTAAAAATGGATTATATATTTGAAATCAGGATGAAAAAAACGAATTAAAATTGGCAGATAAATCTAAGTCACCTGAAAATGTGATTAAAATTGTTCCCCTGTGTTATTTTTAACTACTGCCAAGTCGATTTCTCTTATAGTTTTTAATTAATTAATTTTTACAAATTACTAAAATAAATTTTAACTTTATTCTTTTTATTAACTATTTTTTTAGTCAGTTTTTAAGCAAATTTAACTATCGCTAAGTCATATTTTAAATTTTAAAACTTATAGTACATTATATTGATATTTTATGATTGGTCACCTTTTAAAGCAATTCAATGTCTTATTGACCACTACCTGTTCATGTTTTGTTCAAATGTATTAACTTTAGTAAACTTATTCTAGCCTCAAGATGAAAACTTGTAGTTTTCGAAACGTAGTAAAAAATTTAAAGATGTTACATCCGTTTCTGGTGAGATCTAAGATTTATCCTCTGTATCAAATGAGGGCTTCATTGCCAAGCTCCATATATATGTATATATATATATATGCAAATTTTGTTGAAGACCATTGTGTATTTTGCCTTAATTAATTTCCTTTTGAGACTTTCTCTTCATCTAACTATCTTTTTTATTCCATCTTGTAGATGGTGGATTACTTGGCAGAAAGTGAAATAAAACGATTTTTAAGGAGTATTTATTCCGCCTTGGTTAAACGTAACGTTATAGGAAATGAGCCACTCCTGTGCGTGGAATTTTTAAAATAATTTTAATGTGCGATTCCAGCTTGTCCCTTGACTGTTGTTGGCCGGCTTATCTTCATTTATTAATATGGCTTCTAAGATGTTAAGCCTCGCTTTATTAACCTCTTTTCTTTTAATAATGGTGTTATCAATGAGCATATCTGTCGTTAAGTTAATATTATGGACACTCTCCATATGGTTCTTAGGCCCTCTGCTTTGTAGATGCATATTCAACATGTCTCGAAAGTGTGGTAGTTGTCATGCCAATATATTTAGATTTTTTATAAAGCTTACAGTCTTTATTGGGGCAGGCGAACTCGTAAACTATGTTGGTTGACTTGAGATTCGAGGAGTTAAGGCAGATGTTATTTTTTATCAGAATATTACTGGCTTTTGTTGTTTTATAATAAATGATGAGTTGGATTTTATCCATTTGATTTTTAACCTTGATGTTACGGTTAATAATCTCCTTGATGTTTTTTTTCATTTATTTTATAGGCCGTGGACATCTGGTTTCTGTAATACACTTTGATATTGTTGATTTCTCTATGATTACTTTCAGTTTTTTTCCGCATGTTTGTAATGGTTATTTCAAAATGATTGGAGTAGTTTGTCAATCATGCTCTTTGAGAAACCATTATTCACAAGTATTTGCTTTGCTCGTGCAATCTCTTTGTGGAAAAGTTCCCTCGTAGAGCATCATTTATAAGCTCGGCGGATGTATAATCCAATGTCGCTTATTTTATACCTTTCAGGGCATTCGCTCTCTGCATTGAGGCATCTTTCCATATCCGTACTTTTCCTATGTACTTTAGTGATGTAGCTGCCATTGATGTTATGAACCTCAACGTCCAAGAAATGGAAGTTATTTTCCGTGCTCAATTCATAAGTGAATTTTAGCGCCGAGTTCTCCTTAAAATGTTGCTGGTGAATAATGGTGTCTCAAATACCATGAATGACAAAAAACTCCAATCATTTTTAAATAACCCTTACAAACATGCAGATAAAACTGAAAGTAATCATGGAGAAGTCAACAATGCCAAAGTGTATTACAGAAACTAGATGTCCACGGTCTATACAATAGATGAAAAAAACCAAGGAGAGTATTAACCGTAACATCAAGGTTAAAAATCAAACGGAAAAAATCCAACTCATTATCTATTATAAAACAACAAAAGCCAGTAATATTCTGATAGAAAAAAAACATCTGCCTAAACTTCTCGAATCTCAAGTCAATCAACATAGTTTACGAGTTCATCTGCGCCGATAAAGATTGTAAGCTTTATAAAAACTCTAAATATATTGGCATGACAACTACCACACTTTTGAGACGGTTAACTATGCATCTTTAAAGCGGAGGACCTAAGAACCATATAGAGAGTGTCCATAATATTAACCTAATGAGAGATATGCTCATTAATAACACCATTATTAAAAGAAAAGAGGTTAATAAAGCGAGGCTTAACATCTTAAAAGCCATATTAATAAATGAAGATAAGCCGGCCATCAACAGTCAAGCGACATTTTTGGAATCGTACATTAAAACTATTTTAAAAACTTCACTCACAGGAGTGGTTCATTTCCTCTAACATTACGTTTAACCAAGGCGGAATAAATACCCCTTAAAATCGTTTTATTTTACTCTCTGTCAGATCTTCACTCCACTCATTACATCGGTAAAGAAGGCAAGAACATTTCAAAACGCTCCGAAGATGATCGAATAAGATCGAAAGCTTAGCAATTTAGTTTGGTTTTTACCAAGCACATTCATTTAAAAAAAAGAGATGAATACCGGACAAGTAATCCTCCATCTACAAGATGGAATATATAAGATAGTTAGAAGAAGAGAAAGTTGCCAAAGGAAATTGATTAAGGCAAAATACACAATGGTCTTCAACAAAATTTGCATTCAAGAAAGACTGCTACACAACTACACTAATATATATATATATATATATATATATATATATATATATATATATATATATATATATATATACATATTTGATTAAAATTAAAAATCACATGACACGTGATATATAGGTGTATTTAAAGGTCCAACGAAATGAAAATTGGTAACACAACCCGGAAAAACGCTAAGAAGAAAATTATGTGAACCAATGAAAGCTTAAGAAGGAAAATGGAAGATATAGAAACGGAAAGATAAAGCAAACTATTTTAACCGTTGAGGGTGGTAGCCCTTGCAATCAGGCTCGTGTTTATATAAGCGATTATCGCTTCATGAAACGGGTTCAAATCCAACTTCTTTATTCATTTTAATATAACGGTTAAAATAGTTTGCCGTATCTTTCGGTTTCTATATCTCCCATTTTCCTTCTTAAGCTTTCATTGGTTCACATAATATTTTACTTAGCGTTTTTCCGGGTTGTGTTACCAATTTTCATTTCTGTGGGCCTTTAACTACATATATATGTAATATGATGGGTAGCTGTGAAATAAGAAAGCTTCAACTTGACAAATAAACAGTCACGGAACAAACAGCAGTAGTGTCAACAGGAAGTAGAGAAGCATGGAGTGATAACCCATACCTCATAGAAAATCTTCATGAGTCCTATGACGACACTATGTTAAGGTGACATGATGCCGCCTTAAAATAAGCCTCTTTACCACCTGTGCTTTGGGGTCAGGTCCATGATGCATCCAAAGGCTAAGGGGCAATACTCTAACATAAAAATAGCCCCCAGGATAAGTTTAGCAAGCCACTGAGGTATTTATTTGTGCTCAAGAAACGCATGAGATACTCAAACGAAATGGCACCCAGTCATCGGCAACCCTTAAGAAGTGGGCAGGAAGTGCGAAGAATCCCCTGTCAAAGTCCGTGAATAAACTTAAAAACACTGACGGAAGTGGAGGAGCAAACAAAATACGAAGACCGAGCAGAATGGAGGTTGTTTCCGATGAGTAGGCCAGCTGACAGATAAGCACTATCTACCAGGCGGATGATATATATATATATATATATATATATATATATATATATATATATATATATATATATATATATATATATATATATTTATATATATATATATATATATATATATATATATATATAATTAGATAAAAGGCCATGTTGTATGCAGGTTCTATTGAAGTCCACAGCTGTGGCAGCGTTATTAATTTTAACTTGTATTTTCTTAATATTTCTTACAAGTTTCTAACAGGGTCTTCGAGGCGAGAAAAAACATCCGCGGATGACATTCTTTATTCTTAGACGTCTTTCGACCATGTTAGGTCATCTTCAGGAAATGAACAGAAATGGAATTATTGGGGATTGGGATCATATAAGAGGTGAAGGTGTATGAGAGAGATAGAAAGGTAGAGATATTGTGTGGTGTTGTAAAATATTTTTTCTGAAAGACCACTCTAGTAAATTATAAATAATTTTTCCTGCCAAATTTGTAAAGAGTGGCGGAGACAGTAGGGGTTGAGGTCCCCACGAAGTTGTGCGTCCTGTTGGGACAGAAGAGCTGTTTTTTGTAGGCTCGAAGGTGCGACCAGATTACTATAGATTGTATCGAGCTCGGAGGCACAAGCTTTCTTTTTTTTTGTAAGACGTCTCGGAGGCGCCAACCTTGTTAGTCCTCTGAAAGTTATAAATAGTCGATTGGCAGCCGGCAGGACTCCCCCCCCGATCCAACTCGTGGTACCACGTGAGGCCTTTTTCATTTTGCATTTACCGGTTTTGTTTGCGCATTTATTTTTCTTTGTTTCTTCTCGTCTCTTGGTTGGGTTATTAGGCCTCTTTGTATCGTTTTAAGTACAAGTGTGGTTATTAGGCCTCCTTGTACGATTTGTTTATTAGGCCTCTTTAGTATCATTTATTTATTCTCTCTAGTTTATAGATAATGTTTTGGTTGGTGATAGGATTGTCTGATTTTTTTTGTACGTATATCTATACTCGAGATTTAAAATATAATTACCCCCATATTTTGTAAATATTATTTTATTTTTTTTTGTAAGTAAAGGACTGTATATACAATCCGTTTCATTCTCCTTCGATTTCTCACGTCCGAATTAGTGTAGAAAGCGGGTTGGAACGATTGGGATTAGAGCATAGTTTTTCGGCCCGCTACAGTGTGTGTGTTTATGATATGGTTATAAGTGTCAGGTGATATATGGCGATGATTTGGTGAATTGTGCCGGGTTGCCTGGCAAACGCTTTCGTTTGGCATCATTATTTTTTTATATATAAGGTTTGTAATTTAAGCATTCGAGCCTTTTATATATATATATATATATATATATATATATATATATATATATATATATATATATATATATTATTATTTACTTTGTTTTATTTTTATTTTTATTATTATTATATTTATTTTTATTTGTTTTTTGCACTTTTCAGTGGTTTTGTAGTCCTTTTTTTATATACTTTTTTTTTATTTACACTCGCGGAAGTTCTCGTTACTCAACGAATATATAACTATACTCTTTATATTTCATTCTTTGTATTTCTCATTACTCTTTTCTGTTTGTATTCTCTTTAGTGTGTCATTCTTCGTTGGTTGTCGATATGGGTGGTTCTTTGTTCGGTAGGTCACTTTGTGTCTTTTATAGATTGGGTTTACATTCAACGTTGTACTTTTCTTTCTTCCGTCAAATCTTATCCTGTATTTTATTTGACGGATGTCATTGTTTGAAATGTTTACTTTATTTAGTTCTTCCTGTGGTAAAGTTTCATTTAACTTTTCCCACATTTTTTTTGGCTCGTTCGTGGAGTACAGTGTTGATAGGTTCAAGTTCGGTTCTTCTCTGCAGTTCCTCGGATGTTATTCGGTCCTCTCTTCTTTTATTTTCAATGAATCTCGTTGCCTAGTTTTGTACCCTTTGGGCATTTAGCATCTGATTTTTACTTATAATGTGGGTAAGTATGGTAGGATATAATAATTTAGAACGGACGAGGGCTGTATATAATTTTATGTTATTGTTGCTTGAGAGTTTATGAAATTGTAGCAGGGTTGCCATTGTTGCTTTTGCTTAATTTTCCCCTTTTTGCCAGGTGGGAGACATTCTCATTCGTCGTTAGGTTGAGTCCGAGGACTCTCCCTTCCGTGTTGTAATGGTATCCTTCCCCTTCGACTCTAATTGTGGCTGTTTTTTTCGATTAATTAGAATAATTCTGAATTTAATGTGTTGGTTTTAATTTTGTTCTTTTTTTCGAAATCGTTTATGTTTTTGATTTCCCTCGCTGTCCTTTGGAGGATATCTCTTGTTTTTGTCTGTTACTTGTGATGATTTGTGTGATGTCATCCGCTAATTGGATGAACATCGCACACTCATCCGTTGGCTGGAGTAGATCATGGGTATATATAGTATATAAGGTTGGGGAGAGAGACCCTCCTTGTGGCACCCCCGCCCGTAGAGCGAATGCATCACCCATTTTGCTATTTAGTTGCAGAATGGCTTTTCTTCCAGTTAGGTAGTGGCATAATATTCTGATTAGGTTGGTATCCATGTTGAGGGCGCTGATTTTAGCTTGTAAACCGGGAATCCATACCTTATCGAAAGCTTTGGCAACGTCGCGGAGTACGACGTCCACTCTGTTGCCCCGCACTGTTTCGATGGCCATTTTTTTTAGTTATTACTGCCAGCGCGGTTTCCGTCCCTCTCTTGTTCCTGAACCCGAGTTGTTGCGGGTTATATAGGTTATTTGTTTCAAGGTGTTTTTTAACCTTTCATCCAGGAGCATTTCGAGAAGTTTCCCGAGAAACTCGAGTAGTGATATTGGGCGGTAGCTTTCGATTTGCTATTTTGGTTTACCCGGTTTCGGCAAGATCATCTTTGCAGTCTTGAAAACCTGGGGGTAATATTAAGAATTCAGACAGGCATTGAAGATCCCTAAGATTGCTTCGTGCACGTTGCTTGGTGCATTATTCAGGTGTGCCTTTGTTATGCCACTTAATCCTGGAGCCCTTTGTTTAAAGGACTTGGCTGCTGTTAAGTACTCAGCCATTGTGAGCGGCAATCCCTCTTCCGAGCGAATGGGTCTCTCCTCGTCAATTTGTGCGTGTGGTTCGATGTTTTTCTGTTGGTTCTCAATTGTTCGAGCTATTTCCTCTTCGTAATCTCTATCGAAGTCGAGGTTCTCTTCTGGTGAAATCGAGAAAATTTGGTCCCAGTGCCTTTTGAAGTGATCTTGAAGCTCTGCGTCTTGCTGCAGTTCCCTATCTTGCACTTTGATCTTTATTAGTTCTTTTGGTTGGGTTCCTCGCAGTCTTCGAATTTGGGTCCAAAATCTTTGGGGATCCCTTTCGATGTCCATTTTTCTGATGATATTATTTCATACTTGATTTCCTTTTTCTTTTATCATTATCACCAATTGTCTTCTGATGGTTTTTAGTCTGTTATATTTTTTCCATCGTATTACCCAGATTCTTTATTTCTCTTCTTAATGTTTTAAGTTCTTCCATTTTCCTTTTAATTTCGTTGTCCCATTTCGATGCAGGGAGGGTTCTGTATTCTATTTTAGGTGTATACATTGCGCTGACTTCTATTATTTTTTCATTTATCTTCTGTATTTCTGCCACTATTACGTTTGTTTCTTGGTTATTACAGGTTCTGGTATCTATGATGCTTAAGTAATCTTTATATTTGGCCCAGTCTGTTATGCCGAGTGATTTCCTTTGCGGTATCTTAATTTGGATGGTTGAGGTGGATATAGTTGTGACCATACTAAGGTGATCGGATGGGGTTACGGGCCCGAGCTCGGTATTGTGATCGAGGGTAAAATTGAGGTTGGTGAGAACTATATCTGGGGTGGTGGAGGATCTGTAGGATAGGAACGTTGGGAAGTCTGTTCCTTCTCTTTAGACTATATTTCTTTGCACCAGTAGTTCTAAGGTTCTACCTGGGCCGTTCATATTGGTTGTGTAGCCTGCTGCTCTGCATCTTGGGTTGAGATCTCCTGTCAGAATTGTAGAGCTTCCTCGGCGAAAGAGTTTAATAAAGTTGGAAATGGGTAAATACGAGCGTCTTGTGGGTTGATAAGCTCCGACTATTACCAGATTGCCTATAGTCATTTTAATTTTTACCGCCAAGTAGGATTCCTCTAGATCCTTTATTTCGGTGTAGGGAATCATCATTTTTATCCCTATAGATACATCATCGAATCTGGTTCTAGTGTGGTTGGCAGATATGATCCTATAATTTGGTATTTTTATTGTTTCGACTTCTGTGTTGATACCATGTTCGGTTAATATGACTATATCTGTGTCTTCTTGTCTAATTATATTTGAGTAAATAATTAATTCTCTTTGTCATCCAGCCGTTAACGTTTAGCGTAAATATTTTTAGTTTGCGTTGGTACGTGAACATGATTGATTTAATTCCTGCTCTATTTTCCTTCTTTAATTTATCGGTTCTTGCTGAGGAGCAGGTGCGGCCAGATCGTTTTTTCTTAAATTGGTCGCTCGAAATATTATAGCATGATCCAGAGGCAATTAAGATCATTCCTTGCTTTAGGGCATTCTGGACTTCTATCTCGTCCGTATCTGCTTCGTAGTCCCATTTATACCTTCTTTTAACCAATCCTTCTACGCTTTCTTTTTGTTTGTAGGTTTTGGGCAGGGGGTTCGCATGGGTGCCGTATATTTTAATATGGAATTCCTGGGTATTTAGTTGATGTTTTTGTTTTTGTTTTTGTTTCTCTTTCTCTAGTTTTTGTGCGATCTCTTTGGTTGCTTTGCAATCTCTTCGTCAGAAGTTTCTACATCGGTTTCCTGATCGGTCTCCATTTAATTTTCTTCTTGGTTGTCCGTGTTTTGTTCTTGTTCGTTTGGTCTCATATTTATGTTGTAGATTTCGCTTGAGGGTGGGTTCTCGGAGAACCACATTTTCTTTCTTTAGGCCGTTCTTTTCAAGCATGTTTAGTTGGGTATCATATGAACCAGGTTTGACAATATTCACGAAGTGAGCGTGCATAATGCAGAGGATGAGGTCTGGCCGCATGTTTTCCTAAATGTTCACGGTGGTGATTTGTGGAGTAGGTACCCTTGTTGGTCCTCTTGCCATTGCGGTGGCGTATGTTGTGTTCCTTTTTCTTTCTTTTTCTTCTAGTAGTTCGGATTCTTTTTCTTTATTAATTGCTTTTTTAATGAGAAGACATTGCAAGTGTTATGTGGCCGTTTCCACAGTTCAGGCACTTTTTTTCAGCTGCTCTGCATTCGTTCCACCGGTGGTCTTTGCTTGAGCATTCCGAGCAAGTTTTCCCGTTGAATTGGCAATCTTTGGTTGCGTGTTGGTCCGAGGCGTCGTAGCACTCGAAGCAAACCTGAATTGAAACAAACGTCTCTCTTTCGATCTGATCCGGGGAGATCTTGGTATAAAAGGCAAGCAGGCCGTGTTCTGCCGTTTTCTTTGCCATTCACGTGGTCCGAAAGACGATTTTGAAGACGTGTTGATGTTCTTCGCCGTACTGGTTTTTGAATTTCACGATATCTTCAATTCTGGCCCAAGTTTGCTCTTTTTCTATTTCATCCTTTATTTCCGTAGCTGAGTGGGCGCCGACCCACGGATCGAGCTTTCGGCATACAACGGATCTTTTTGTTGTTACGTTTGGTGGTGTACGGGAAACGAGACCGATTTTTTCTAGTTTCTTCGATGCGTCTTCACTTAGGAGGAGATCCAGGTCTTTCTTTGTGTCACAAAATGCCACATAGCCGTGGTATTGATCTTTCAGTCTGAGTAGAATTACTCCTATTTCAGCGTAGATCGTTTTCAGGGTCCTTTCACGCGTGGGTTTTCCTTCCCGGGGAGGATACGAAGAGGTGCCCTCTTCGCATCCTCGTGGTCTTCCATTGTGGCTCGTGGGGAGCCTTCTTTCTGGCGGTCTGTTAGCTGTCTTCTTACCTGTGCTTTCCTAGGTAAAAAAAGGTTTACTTTATTTTTGTATGAATTAGAAAATGAGAATGATCCCTCCGCTTCCACAATTTTTGTTGTAAGCGGTGTAACCGCCTGGGTGAAATGATGAATGGATGGGGTGATGGACCCGGGGAGGCCCTCCAGGAGCATGACTCATGGCGGACTTGATGATGGGTGGTGATTGAATCAACTACCACCACCCGGGGTGCCGCCTCTCCTGGGGTTTGGTTATCGATGCTGCGTCCGGGGTACAGAGAGACGGTTGTCTATCCCTTTATGGTCCTGGCTGAGCCGCTAGGGATATAGAGAACTCTTCCTCAACGGTAGCAACATCGCCTCTTTTCCCGGGTGCCTATGGCGGTAGGTTTCACAGTGGGTTAGTCCACAAGCTTACTTTCCCAATCGTCTCGAATTATGCCTTGTCAAATGATAGACATAGTTCGAACTAGGCTATGAGTGGCAGTACACACGGAAACGCCTCAGAAGGCGGGAGCGGGGAGGGAGGGAGGGTGATGAGTTTTTTCAGCCACAAATATGTTTATGACTGTCAAGGAAAAAAATCTCTTTCTTTGTTCCCCATAGTGATGGCAAAGTCCTAGGTCTCAGAATAACAAAAAGAGGCTACAAACAACATATAACAGAGAGGAAGAAGGCGATTGCGATGCTTAACCTACTGTACAATCTAAGAGGGTTAGGCATGAAAAATAAAATAAAAATCTATCTTGCACTAGGAAGAGAGGTATTACTATACCCGCCAACCCCTATCAACGGTGAAACAAGGACCAAAAAATTGGAACTCCAGAGAATACAAAATAGAGCTCTCTACCTCATCACCAACACACGTAGGAGAGTGAAAAGAAGACTGCAGGATCAACATCAACATCAGGAACAGAGCGGAGAAAATATGGAGAAGATAGACGATCTACCTCCGATATTTGCAGAGCACACGAACACCAGAGTTGGAGTCCCTTTTAACACTCGACTTCCCAGTGGCTGACAACAGCTGAGAATCGAGGAGGTTTCCATGTTTACTTAAGTAGAAATTAAAAAAGAGAGAAGGAACAAGCATAACGATAAAGATATTTACCCGACTATATACAAACCCAACTAACGAAATAACCGACCAAGACACCAGAATGATACCCTAATAAGACAACCGAATTTAAACAACCTAAATAGGAAGAAACAACCGACTAAGAAGACAATACAGATCAAAAGTATAAACAGAAATAATGCCAACAAAATGAACTAAAAGTGTAATAAGTGAAGTATATTAAAAAGTTTAACAAAAATGATAGTGAAGTGAAAGTTAACAATAAAACAAAAATAAAACGAACATAGTAAACTAAAAGTGTAATAAGTGAACTATAATATTAAAATGTTTAAAAAAATGATAGTGAAGTGAAAGTTAATAGCAAAACAAGTGAACAAAGTGAAACTAAAGTGAAAAAGTGATAACAACAAGAGAAAGTGAAACAAAGTAAGGAAAGTAAAAACAAGTAACATAATAACACATAAACAAAGCTCAGAGCTAAGATAACTCAAAACGTCATGAATGCTACAATAAACAAATGAATGAAAGATGAAGAGAATAAGGAAACAGAGATTAGGTGGTCCTCCCTCTTATGTATGAGGAACATAGGTGCTAAAGTGTGAGAAAGGAAGTAAGCATGATGAGTAAATGCATGACGGTGGTTCGGAATCCACGTTAATCAGCAGCTCCCCCTTGTCCCTCGGGTAAGGGTATTCCACCCTTTCCACCTTTGACTACCGAGGTTGCTCAATCTGCCTCCTTACCAATCTGTCCTCTTTTAACTCCAAACTTTCCGTCTCCCACAGCTATAAACCGTCTTCTAAAGCTTGTTCGGGACTTTCCATTAAGCACTTCACTATCGGTTCACTTGAACTGAGAGTCAGAAGTGTCTGGAGTTTCTCCAGGAGCAAGTCGGCCGCGGGCCCTCCTCCTCTTCTGTGCCCTGCGATCGTGGGAGGGGTACAGAGGGGAGGAGTGACCGCAAACATGATGAGTAAATGCATGACGGTGGTTCGGAATCCACGTTAATCAGCAGCTCCCCCTTGTCCCTCGGGTAAGGGTATTCCACCCTTTCCACCTTTGACTACCGAGGTTGCTCAATCTGCCTCCTTACCAATCTGTCCTCTTTTAACTCCAAACTTTCCGTCTCCCACAGCTATAAACCGTCTTCTAAAGCTTGTTCGGGACTTTCCATTAAGCACTTCACTATCGGTTCACTTGAACTGAGAGTCAGAAGTGTCTGGAGTTTCTCCAGGAGCAAGTCGGCCGCGGGCCCTCCTTCTCTTCTGTGCCCTCCGATCGTGGGAGGGGTACAGAGGGGAGGAGTGACCGCAAACATGATGAGTAAATGCATGACGGTGGTTCGGAATCCACGTTAATCAGCAGCTCCCCCTTGTCCCTCGGGTAAGGGTATTCCACCCTTTCCACCTTTGACTACCGAGGTTGCTCAATCTGCCTCCTTACCAATCTGTCCTCTTTTAACTCCAAACTTTCCGTCTCCCACAGCTATAAACCGTCTTCTAAAGCTTGTTCGGGACTTTCCATTAAGCACTTCACTATCGGTTCACTTGAACTGAGAGTCAGAAGTGTCTGGAGTTTCTCCAGGAGCAAGTCGGCCGCGGGCCCTCCTCCTCTTCTGTGCCCTCCGATCGTGGGAGGGGTACAGAGGGGAGGAGTGACCGCAAACATGATGAGTAAATGCATGACGGTGGTTCGGAATCCACGTTAATCAGCAGCTCCCCCTTGTCCCTCGGGTAAGGGTATTCCACCCTTTCCACCTTTGACTACCGAGGTTGCTCAATCTGCCTCCTTACCAATCTGTCCTCTTTTAACTCCAAACTTTCCGTCTCCCACAGCTATAAACCGTCTTCTAAAGCTTGTTCGGGACTTCCCATTAAGCACTTCACTATCGGTTCACTTGAACTGAGAGTCAGAAGTGTCTGGAGTTTCTCCAGGAGCAAGTCGGCCGCGGGCCCTCCTCCTCTTCTGTGCCCTCCGATCGTGGGAGGGGTACAGAGGGGAGGAGTGACCGCAAACATGATGAGTAAATGCATGACGGTGGTTCGGAATCCACGTTAATCAGCAGCTCCCCCTTGTCCCTCGGGTAAGGGTATTCCACCCTTTCCACCTTTGACTACCGAGGTTGCTCAATCTGCCTCCTTACCAATCTGTCCTCTTTTAACTCCAAACTTTCCGTCTCCCACAGCTATAAACCGTCTTCTAAAGCTTGTTCGGGACTTTCCATTAAGCACTTCACTATCGGTTCACTTGAACTGAGAGTCAGAAGTGTCTGGAGTTTCTCCAGGAGCAAGTCGGCCGCGGGCCCTCCTCCTCTTCTGTGCCCTCCGATCGTGGGAGGGGTACAGAGGGGAGGAGTGACCGCAAACATGATGAGTAAATGCATGACGGTGGTTCGGAATCCACGTTAATCAGCAGCTCCCCCTTGTCCCTCGGGTAAGGGTATTCCACCCTTTCCACCTTTGACTACCGAGGTTGCTCAATCTGCCTCCTTACCAATCTGTCCTCTTTTAACTCCAAACTTTCCGTCTCCCACAGCTATAAACCGTCTTCTAAAGCTTGTTCGGGACTTCCCATTAAGCACTTCACTATCGGTTCACTTGAACTGAGAGTCAGAAGTGTCTGGAGTTTCTCCAGGAGCAAGTCGGCCGCGGGCCCTCCTCCTCTTCTGTGCCCTCCGATCGTGGGAGGGGTACAGAGGGGAGGAGTGACCGCAAACATGATGAGTAAATGCATGACGGTGGTTCGGAATCCACGTTAATCAGCAGCTCCCCCTTGTCCCTCGGGTAAGGGTATTCCACCCTTTCCACCTTTGACTACCGAGGTTGCTCAATCTTCCTCTTCACCAATCTGTCCTCTTTTAACTCCAAACTTTCCATCTCCCACAGCTATAAACCGTCTTCTAAAGCTTGTTCGGGACTTTCCATTAAGCACTTCACTATCGGTTCACTTGAACTGAGAGTCAGAAGTGTCTGGAGTTTCTCCAGGAGCAAGTCGGCCGCGGGCCCTCCTCCTCTTCTGTGCCCTCCGATCGTGGGAGGGGTACAGAGGGGAGGAGTGACCGCAAACATGATGAGTAAATGCATGACGGTGGTTCGGAATCCACGTTAATCAGCAGCTCCCCCTTGTCCCTCGGGTAAGGGTATTCCACCCTTTCCACCTTTGACTACCGAGGTTGCTCAATCTGCCTCCTTACCAATCTGTCCTCTTTTAACTCCAAACTTTCCATCTCCCACAGCTATAAACCGTCTTCTAAAGCTTGTTCGGGACTTTCCATTAAGCACTTCACTATCGGTTCACTTGAACTGAGAGTCAGAAGTGTCTGGAGTTTCTCCAGGAGCAAGTCGGCCGCGGGCCCTCCTTCTCTTCTGTGCCCTCCGATCGTGGGAGGGGTACAGAGGGGAGGAGTGACCGCAAACATGATGAGTAAATGCATGACGGTGGTTCGGAATCCACGTTAATCAGCAGCTCCCCCTTGTCCCTCGGGTAAGGGTATTCCACCCTTTCCACCTTTGACTACCGAGGTTGCTCAATCTGCCTCCTTACCAATCTGTCCTCTTTTAACTCCAAACTTTCCGTCTCCCACAGCTATAAACCGTCTTCTAAAGCTTGTTCGGGACTTTCCATTAAGCACTTCACTATCGGTTCACTTGAACTGAGAGTCAGAAGTGTCTGGAGTTTCTCCAGGAGCAAGTCGGCCGCGGGCCCTCCTCCTCTTCTGTGCCCTGCGATCGTGGGAGGGGTACAGAGGGGAGGAGTGACCGCAAACATGATGAGTAAATGCATGACGGTGGTTCGGAATCCACGTTAATCAGCAGCTCCCCCTTGTCCCTCGGGTAAGGGTATTCCACCCTTTCCACCTTTGACTACCGAGGTTGCTCAATCTTCCTCTTCACCAATCTGTCCTCTTTTAACTCCAAACTTTCCGTCTCCCACAGCTATAAACCGTCTTCTAAAGCTTGTTCGGGACTTTCCATTAAGCACTTCACTATCGGTTCACTTGAACTGAGAGTCAGAAGTGTCTGGAGTTTCTCCAGGAGCAAGTCGGCCGCGGGCCCTCCTCCTCTTCTGTGCCCTCCGATCGTGGGAGGGGTACAGAGGGGAGGAGTGACCGCAAACATGATGAGTAAATGCATGACGGTGGTTCGGAATCCACGTTAATCAGCAGCTCCCCCTTGTCCCTCGGGTAAGGGTATTCCACCCTTTCCACCTTTGACTACCGAGGTTGCTCAATCTTCCTCTTCACCAATCTGTCCTCTTTTAACTCCAAACTTTCCGTCTCCCACAGCTATAAACCGTCTTCTAAAGCTTGTTCGGGACTTTCCATTAAGCACTTCACTATCGGTTCACTTGAACTGAGAGTCAGAAGTGTCTGGAGTTTCTCCAGGAGCAAGTCGGCCGCGGGCCCTCCTCCTCTTCTGTGCCCTCCGATCGTGGGAGGGGTACAGAGGGGAGGAGTGACCGCAAACATGATGAGTAAATGCATGACGGTGGTTCGGAATCCACGTTAATCAGCAGCTCCCCCTTGTCCCTCGGGTAAGGGTATTCCACCCTTTCCACCTTTGACTACCGAGGTTGCTCAATCTTCCTCTTCACCAATCTGTCCTCTTTTAACTCCAAACTTTCCGTCTCCCACAGCTATAAACCGTCTTCTAAAGCTTGTTCGGGACTTTCCATTAAGCACTTCACTATCGGTTCACTTGAACTGAGAGTCAGAAGTGTCTGGAGTTTCTCCAGGAGCAAGTCGGCCGCGGGCCCTCCTTCTCTTCTGTGCCCTCCGATCGTGGGAGGGGTACAGAGGGGAGGAGTGACCGCAAACATGATGAGTAAATGCATGACGGTGGTTCGGAATCCACGTTAATCAGCAGCTCCCCCTTGTCCCTCGGGTAAGGGTATTCCACCCTTTCCACCTTTGACTACCGAGGTTGCTCAATCTTCCTCTTCACCAATCTGTCCTCTTTTAACTCCAAACTTTCCGTCTCCCACAGCTATAAACCGTCTTCTAAAGCTTGTTCGGGACTTTCCATTAAGCACTTCACTATCGGTTCACTTGAACTGAGAGTCAGAAGTGTCTGGAGTTTCTCCAGGAGCAAGTCGGCCGCGGGCCCTCCTCCTCTTCTGTGCCCTGCGATCGTGGGAGGGGTACAGAGGGGAGGAGTGACCGCAAACATGATGAGTAAATGCATGACGGTGGTTCGGAATCCACGTTAATCAGCAGCTCCCCCTTGTCCCTCGGGTAAGGGTATTCCACCCTTTCCACCTTTGACTACCGAGGTTGCTCAATCTTCCTCTTCACCAATCTGTCCTCTTTTAACTCCAAACTTTCCGTCTCCCACAGCTATAAACCGTCTTCTAAAGCTTGTTCGGGACTTTCCATTAAGCACTTCACTATCGGTTCACTTGAACTGAGAGTCAGAAGTGTCTGGAGTTTCTCCAGGAGCAAGTCGGCCGCGGGCCCTCCTCCTCTTCTGTGCCCTCCGATCGTGGGAGGGGTACAGAGGGGAGGAGTGACCGCAAACATGATGAGTAAATGCATGACGGTGGTTCGGAATCCACGTTAATCAGCAGCTCCCCCTTGTCCCTCGGGTAAGGGTATTCCACCCTTTCCACCTTTGACTACCGAGGTTGCTCAATCTTCCTCTTCACCAATCTGTCCTCTTTTAACTCCAAACTTTCCGTCTCCCACAGCTATAAACCGTCTTCTAAAGCTTGTTCGGGACTTTCCATTAAGCACTTCACTATCGGTTCACTTGAACTGAGAGTCAGAAGTGTCTGGAGTTTCTCCAGGAGCAAGTCGGCCGCGGGCCCTCCTTCTCTTCTGTGCCCTCCGATCGTGGGAGGGGTACAGAGGGGAGGAGTGACCGCAAACATGATGAGTAAATGCATGACGGTGGTTCGGAATCCACGTTAATCAGCAGCTCCCCCTTGTCCCTCGGGTAAGGGTATTCCACCCTTTCCACCTTTGACTACCGAGGTTGCTCAATCTGCCTCCTTACCAATCTGTCCTCTTTTAACTCCAAACTTTCCGTCTCCCACAGCTATAAACCGTCTTCTAAAGCTTGTTCGGGACTTTCCATTAAGCACTTCACTATCGGTTCACTTGAACTGAGAGTCAGAAGTGTCTGGAGTTTCTCCAGGAGCAAGTCGGCCGCGGGCCCTCCTCCTCTTCTGTGCCCTCCGATCGTGGGAGGGGTACAGAGGGGAGGAGTGACCGCAAACATGATGAGTAAATGCATGACGGTGGTTCGGAATCCACGTTAATCAGCAGCTCCCCCTTGTCCCTCGGGCAAGGGTATTCCACCCTTTCCACCTTTGACTACCGAGGTTGCTCAATCTTCCTCTTCACCAATCTGTCCTCTTTTACCTCCAAACTTTCCGTCTCCCACAGCTATAAACCGTCTTCTAAAGCTTGTTCGGGACTTTCCATTAAGCACTTCACTATCGGTTCACTTGAACTGAGAGTCAGAAGTGTCTGGAGTTTCTCCAGGAGCAAGTCGGCCGCGGGCCCTCCTTCTCTTCTGTGCCCTCCGATCGTGGGAGGGGTACAGAGGGGAGGAGTGACCGCAAACATGATGAGTAAATGCATGACGGTGGTTCGGAATCCACGTTAATCAGCAGCTCCCCCTTGTCCCTCGGGTAAGGGTATTCCACCCTTTCCACCTTTGACTACCGAGGTTGCTCAATCTGCCTCCTTACCAATCTGTCCTCTTTTAACTCCAAACTTTCCGTCTCCCACAGCTATAAACCGTCTTCTAAAGCTTGTTCGGGACTTTCCATTAAGCACTTCACTATCGGTTCACTTGAACTGAGAGTCAGAAGTGTCTGGAGTTTCTCCAGGAGCAAGTCGGCCGCGGGCCCTCCTCCTCTTCTGTGCCCTCCGATCGTGGGAGGGGTACAGAGGGGAGGAGTGACCGCAAACATGATGAGTAAATGCATGACGGTGGTTCGGAATCCACGTTAATCAGCAGCTCCCCCTTGTCCCTCGGGTAAGGGTATTCCACCCTTTCCACCTTTGACTACCGAGGTTGCTCAATCTTCCTCTTCACCAATCTGTCCTCTTTTAACTCCAAACTTTCCGTCTCCCACAGCTATAAACCGTCTTCTAAAGCTTGTTCGGGACTTTCCATTAAGCACTTCACTATCGGTTCACTTGAACTGAGAGTCAGAAGTGTCTGGAGTTTCTCCAGGAGCAAGTCGGCCGCGGGCCCTCCTTCTCTTCTGTGCCCTCCGATCGTGGGAGGGGTACAGAGGGGAGGAGTGACCGCAAACATGATGAGTAAATGCATGACGGTGGTTCGGAATCCACGTTAATCAGCAGCTCCCCCTTGTCCCTCGGGTAAGGGTATTCCACCCTTTCCACCTTTGACTACCGAGGTTGCTCAATCTTCCTCTTCACCAATCTGTCCTCTTTTAACTCCAAACTTTCCGTCTCCCACAGCTATAAACCGTCTTCTAAAGCTTGTTCGGGACTTTCCATTAAGCACTTCACTATCGGTTCACTTGAACTGAGAGTCAGAAGTGTCTGGAGTTTCTCCAGGAGCAAGTCGGCCGCGGGCCCTCCTCCTCTTCTGTGCCCTCCGATCGTGGGAGGGGTACAGAGGGGAGGAGTGACCGCAAACATGATGAGTAAATGCATGACGGTGGTTCGGAATCCACGTTAATCAGCAGCTCCCCCTTGTCCCTCGGGTAAGGGTATTCCACCCTTTCCACCTTTGACTACCGAGGTTGCTCAATCTTCCTCTTCACCAATCTGTCCTCTTTTAACTCTAAACTTTCCGTCTCCCACAGCTATAAACCGTCTTCTAAAGCTTGTTCGGGACTTTCCATTAAGCACTTCACTATCGGTTCACTTGAACTGAGAGTCAGAAGTGTCTGGAGTTTCTCCAGGAGCAAGTCGGCCGCGGGCCCTCCTCCTCTTCTGTGCCCTCCGATCGTGGGAGGGGTACAGAGGGGAGGAGTGACCGCAAACATGATGAGTAAATGCATGACGGTGGTTCGGAATCCACGTTAATCAGCAGCTCCCCCTTGTCCCTCGGGCAAGGGTATTCCACCCTTTCCACCTTTGACTACCGAGGTTGCTCAATCTTCCTCTTCACCAATCTGTCCTCTTTTACCTCCAAACTTTCCGTCTCCCACAGCTATAAACCGTCTTCTAAAGCTTGTTCGGGACTTTCCATTAAGCACTTCACTATCGGTTCACTTGAACTGAGAGTCAGAAGTGTCTGGAGTTTCTCCAGGAGCAAGTCGGCCGCGGGCCCTCCTCCTCTTCTGTGCCCTCCGATCGTGGGAGGGGTACAGAGGGGAGGAGTGACCGCAAACATGATGAGTAAATGCATGACGGTGGTTCGGAATCCACGTTAATCAGCAGCTCCCCCTTGTCCCTCGGGTAAGGGTATTCCACCCTTTCCACCTTTGACTACCGAGGTTGCTCAATCTTCCTCTTCACCAATCTGTCCTCTTTTAACTCCAAACTTTCCGTCTCCCACAGCTATAAACCGTCTTCTAAAGCTTGTTCGGGACTTTCCATTAAGCACTTCACTATCGGTTCACTTGAACTGAGAGTCAGAAGTGTCTGGAGTTTCTCCAGGAGCAAGTCGGCCGCGGGCCCTCCTTCTCTTCTGTGCCCTCCGATCGTGGGAGGGGTACAGAGGGGAGGAGTGACCGCAAACATGATGAGTAAATGCATGACGGTGGTTCGGAATCCACGTTAATCAGCAGCTCCCCCTTGTCCCTCGGGTAAGGGTATTCCACCCTTTCCACCTTTGACTACCGAGGTTGCTCAATCTTCCTCTTCACCAATCTGTCCTCTTTTAACTCCAAACTTTCCGTCTCCCACAGCTATAAACCGTCTTCTAAAGCTTGTTCGGGACTTTCCATTAAGCACTTCACTATCGGTTCACTTGAACTGAGAGTCAGAAGTGTCTGGAGTTTCTCCAGGAGCAAGTCGGCCGCGGGCCCTCCTCCTCTTCTGTGCCCTGCGATCGTGGGAGGGGTACAGAGGGGAGGAGTGACCGCAAACATGATGAGTAAATGCATGACGGTGGTTCGGAATCCACGTTAATCAGCAGCTCCCCCTTGTCCCTCGGGTAAGGGTATTCCACCCTTTCCACCTTTGACTACCGAGGTTGCTCAATCTTCCTCTTCACCAATCTGTCCTCTTTTAACTCCAAACTTTCCGTCTCCCACAGCTATAAACCGTCTTCTAAAGCTTGTTCGGGACTTTCCATTAAGCACTTCACTATCGGTTCACTTGAACTGAGAGTCAGAAGTGTCTGGAGTTTCTCCAGGAGCAAGTCGGCCGCGGGCCCTCCTCCTCTTCTGTGCCCTCCGATCGTGGGAGGGGTACAGAGGGGAGGAGTGACCGCAAACATGATGAGTAAATGCATGACGGTGGTTCGGAATCCACGTTAATCAGCAGCTCCCCCTTGTCCCTCGGGTAAGGGTATTCCACCCTTTCCACCTTTGACTACCGAGGTTGCTCAATCTTCCTCTTCACCAATCTGTCCTCTTTTAACTCCAAACTTTCCGTCTCCCACAGCTATAAACCGTCTTCTAAAGCTTGTTCGGGACTTTCCATTAAGCACTTCACTATCGGTTCACTTAACCTGAGAGTCAGAAGTGTCTGGAGTTTCTCCAGGAGCAAGTCGGCCGCGGGCCCTCCTCCTCTTCTGTGCCCTGCGATCGTGGGAGGGGTACAGAGGGGAGGAGTGACCGCAAACATGATGAGTAAATGCATGACGGTGGTTCGGAATCCACGTTAATCAGCAGCTCCCCCTTGTCCCTCGGGTAAGGGTATTCCACCCTTTCCACCTTTGACTACCGAGGTTGCTCAATCTGCCTCCTTACCAATCTGTCCTCTTTTAACTCCAAACTTTCCGTCTCCCACAGCTATAAACCGTCTTCTAAAGCTTGTTCGGGACTTTCCATTAAGCACTTCACTATCGGTTCACTTGAACTGAGAGTCAGAAGTGTCTGGAGTTTCTCCAGGAGCAAGTCGGCCGCGGGCCCTCCTCCTCTTCTGTGCCCTGCGATCGTGGGAGGGGTACAGAGGGGAGGAGTGACCGCAAACATGATGAGTAAATGCATGACGGTGGTTCGGAATCCACGTTAATCAGCAGCTCCCCCTTGTCCCTCGGGTAAGGGTATTCCACCCCTTTCACCTTTGACTACCGAGGTTGCTCAATCTTCCTCTTCACCAATCTGTCCTCTTTTAACTCCAAACTTTCCGTCTCCCACAGCTATAAACCGTCTTCTAAAGCTTGTTCGGGACTTTCCATTAAGCACTTCACTATCGGTTCACTTGAACTGAGAGTCAGAAGTGTCTGGAGTTTCTCCAGGAGCAAGTCGGCCGCGGGCCCTCCTCCTCTTCTGTGCCCTTCGATCGTGGGAGGGGTACAGAGGGGAGGAGTGACCGCAAACATGATGAGTAAATGCATGACGATGGTTCGGAATCCACGTTAATCAGCAGCTCCCCCTTGTCCCTCGGGTACGGGTATTCCACCCTTTCCACCTTTGACTACCGAGGTTGCTCAATCTTCCTCTTCACCAATCTGTCCTCTTTTAACTCCAAACTTTCCGTCTCCCACAGCTATAAACCGTCTTCTAAAGCTTGTTCGGGACTTTCCATTAAGCACTTCACTATCGGTTCACTTGAACTGAGAGTCAGAAGTGTCTGGAGTTTCTCCAGGAGCAAGTCGGCCGCGGGCCCTCCTTCTCTTCTGTGCCCTCCGATCGTGGGAGGGGTACAGAGGGGAGGAGTGACCGCAAACATGATGAGTAAATGCATGACGGTGGTTCGGAATCCACGTTAATCAGCAGCTCCCCCTTGTCCCTCGGGTAAGGGTATTCCACCCTTTCCACCTTTGACTACCGAGGTTGCTCAATCTTCCTCTTCACCAATCTGTCCTCTTTTACCTCCAAACTTTCCGTCTCCCACAGCTATAAACCGTCTTCTAAAGCTTGTTCGGGACTTTCCATTAAGCACTTCACTATCGGTTCACTTGAACTGAGAGTCAGAAGTGTGGGGAGTTTCTCCAGGAGCAAGTCGGCCGCGGGCCCTCCTCCTCTTCTGTGCCCTCCGATCGTGGGAGGGGTACAGAGGGGAGGAGTGACCGCAAACATGATGAGTAAATGCATGACGGTGGTTCGGAATCCACGTTAATCAGCAGCTCCCCCTTGTCCCTCGGGTAAGGGTATTCCACCCTTTCCACCTTTGACTACCGAGGTTGCTCAATCTGCCTCCTTACCAATCTGTCCTCTTTTAACTCCAAACTTTCCGTCTCCCACAGCTATAAACCGTCTTCTAAAGCTTGTTCGGGACTTTCCATTAAGCACTTCACTATCGGTTCACTTGAACTGAGAGTCAGAAGTGTGGGGAGTTTCTCCAGGAGCAAGTCGGCCGCGGGCCCTCCTCCTCTTCTGTGCCCTCCGATCGTGGGAGGGGTACAGAGGGGAGGAGTGACCGCAAACATGATGAGTAAATGCATGACGGTGGTTCGGAATCCACGTTAATCAGCAGCTCCCCCTTGTCCCTCGGGTAAGGGTATTCCACCCTTTCCACCTTTGACTACCGAGGTTGCTCAATCTGCCTCCTTACCAATCTGTCCTCTTTTAACTCCAAACTTTCCGTCTCCCACAGCTATAAACCGTCTTCTAAAGCTTGTTCGGGACTTTCCATTAAGCACTTCACTATCGGTTCACTTGAACTGAGAGTCAGAAGTGTGGGGAGTTTCTCCAGGAGCAAGTCGGCCGCGGGCCCTCCTCCTCTTCTGTGCCCTCCGATCGTGGGAGGGGTACAGAGGGGAGGAGTGACCGCAAACATGATGAGTAAATGCATGACGGTGGTTCGGAATCCACGTTAATCAGCAGCTCCCCCTTGTCCCTCGGGTAAGGGTATTCCACCCTTTCCACCTTTGACTACCGAGGTTGCTCAATCTTCCTCTTCACCAATCTGTCCTCTTTTAACTCCAAACTTTCCGTCTCCCACAGCTATAAACCGTCTTCTAAAGCTTGTTCGGGACTTTCCATTAAGCACTTCACTATCGGTTCACTTGAACTGAGAGTCAGAAGTGTCTGGAGTTTCTCCAGGAGCAAGTCGGCCGCGGGCCCTCCTCCTCTTCTGTGCCCTGCGATCGTGGGAGGGGTACAGAGGGGAGGAGTGACCGCAAACATGATGAGTAAATGCATGACGGTGGTTCGGAATCCACGTTAATCAGCAGCTCCCCCTTGTCCCTCGGGTAAGGGTATTCCACCCTTTCCACCTTTGACTACCGAGGTTGCTCAATCTGCCTCCTTACCAATCTGTCCTCTTTTAACTCCAAACTTTCCGTCTCCCACAGCTATAAACCGTCTTCTAAAGCTTGTTCGGGACTTTCCATTAAGCACTTCACTATCGGTTCACTTGAACTGAGAGTCAGAAGTGTCTGGAGTTTCTCCAGGAGCAAGTCGGCCGCGGGCCCTCCTCCTCTTCTGTGCCCTCCGATCGTGGGAGGGGTACAGAGGGGAGGAGTGACCGCAAACATGATGAGTAAATGCATGACGGTGGTTCGGAATCCACGTTAATCAGCAGCTCCCCCTTGTCCCTCGGGTAAGGGTATTCCACCCTTTCCACCTTTGACTACCGAGGTTGCTCAATCTTCCTCTTCACCAATCTGTCCTCTTTTACCTCCAAACTTTCCGTCTCCCACAGCTATAAACCGTCTTCTAAAGCTTGTTCGGGACTTTCCATTAAGCACTTCACTATCGGTTCACTTGAACTGAGAGTCAGAAGTGTGGGGAGTTTCTCCAGGAGCAAGTCGGCCGCGGGCCCTCCTCCTCTTCTGTGCCCTCCGATCGTGGGAGGGGTACAGAGGGGAGGAGTGACCGCAAACATGATGAGTAAATGCATGACGGTGGTTCGGAATCCACGTTAATCAGCAGCTCCCCCTTGTCCCTCGGGTAAGGGTATTCCACCCTTTCCACCTTTGACTACCGAGGTTGCTCAATCTGCCTCCTTACCAATCTGTCCTCTTTTACCTCCAAACTTTCCGTCTCCCACAGCTATAAACCGTCTTCTAAAGCTTGTTCGGGACTTTCCATTAAGCACTTCACTATCGGTTCACTTGAACTGAGAGTCAGAAGTGTCTGGAGTTTCTCCAGGAGCAAGTCGGCCGCGGGCCCTCCTCCTCTTCTGTGCCCTCCGATCGTGGGAGGGGTACAGAGGGGAGGAGTGACCGCAAACATGATGAGTAAATGCATGACGGTGGTTCGGAATCCACGTTAATCAGCAGCTCCCCCTTGTCCCTCGGGTAAGGGTATTCCACCCTTTCCACCTTTGACTACCGAGGTTGCTCAATCTGCCTCCTTACCAATCTGTCCTCTTTTAACTCCAAACTTTCCGTCTCCCACAGCTATAAACCGTCTTCTAAAGCTTGTTCGGGACTTTCCATTAAGCACTTCACTATCGGTTCACTTGAACTGAGAGTCAGAAGTGTCTGGAGTTTCTCCAGGAGCAAGTCGGCCGCGGGCCCTCCTCCTCTTCTGTGCCCTCCGATCGTGGGAGGGGTACAGAGGGGAGGAGTGACCGCAAACATGATGAGTAAATGCATGACGGTGGTTCGGAATCCACGTTAATCAGCAGCTCCCCCTTGTCCCTCGGGTAAGGGTATTCCACCCTTTCCACCTTTGACTACCGAGGTTGCTCAATCTGCCTCCTTACCAATCTGTCCTCTTTTAACTCCAAACTTTCCGTCTCCCACAGCTATAAACCGTCTTCTAAAGCTTGTTCGGGACTTCCCATTAAGCACTTCACTATCGGTTCACTTGAACTGAGAGTCAGAAGTGTCTGGAGTTTCTCCAGGAGCAAGTCGGCCGCGGGCCCTCCTCCTCTTCTGTGCCCTCCGATCGTGGGAGGGGTACAGAGGGGAGGAGTGACCGCAAACATGATGAGTAAATGCATGACGGTGGTTCGGAATCCACGTTAATCAGCAGCTCCCCCTTGTCCCTCGGGTAAGGGTATTCCACCCTTTCCACCTTTGACTACCGAGGTTGCTCAATCTTCCTCTTCACCAATCTGTCCTCTTTTACCTCCAAACTTTCCGTCTCCCACAGCTATAAACCGTCTTCTAAAGCTTGTTCGGGACTTTCCATTAAGCACTTCACTATCGGTTCACTTGAACTGAGAGTCAGAAGTGTCTGGAGTTTCTCCAGGAGCAAGTCGGCCGCGGGCCCTCCTCCTCTTCTGTGCCCTCCGATCGTGGGAGGGGTACAGAGGGGAGGAGTGACCGCAAACATGATGAGTAAATGCATGACGGTGGTTCGGAATCCACGTTAATCAGCAGCTCCCCCTTGTCCCTCGGGTAAGGGTATTCCACCCTTTCCACCTTTGACTACCGAGGTTGCTCAATCTTCCTCTTCACCAATCTGTCCTCTTTTAACTCTAAACTTTCCGTCTCCCACAGCTATAAACCGTCTTCTAAAGCTTGTTCGGGACTTCCCATTAAGCACTTCACTATCGGTTCACTTGAACTGAGAGTCAGAAGTGTCTGGAGTTTCTCCAGGAGCAAGTCGGCCGCGGGCCCTCCTCCTCTTCTGTGCCCTGCGATCGTGGGAGGGGTACAGAGGGGAGGAGTGACCGCAAACATGATGAGTAAATGCATGACGGTGGTTCGGAATCCACGTTAATCAGCAGGTCCCCCTTGTCCCTCGGGTAAGGGTATTCCACCCTTTCCACCTTTGACTACCGAGGTTGCTCAATCTTCCTCTTCACCAATCTGTCCTCTTTTAACTCTAAACTTTCCGTCTCCCACAGCTATAAACCGTCTTCTAAAGCTTGTTCGGGACTTCCCATTAAGCACTTCACTATCGGTTCACTTGAACTGAGAGTCAGAAGTGTCTGGAGTTTCTCCAGGAGCAAGTCGGCCGCGGGCCCTCCTCCTCTTCTGTGCCCTCCGATCGTGGGAGGGGTACAGAGGGGAGGAGTGACCGCAAACATGATGAGTAAATGCATGACGGTGGTTCGGAATCCACGTTAATCAGCAGCTCCCCCTTGTCCCTCGGGCAAGGGTATTCCACCCTTTCCACCTTTGACTACCGAGGTTGCTCAATCTTCCTCTTCACCAATCTGTCCTCTTTTACCTCCAAACTTTCCGTCTCCCACAGCTATAAACCGTCTTCTAAAGCTTGTTCGGGACTTTCCATTAAGCACTTCACTATCGGTTCACTTGAACTGAGAGTCAGAAGTGTCTGGAGTTTCTCCAGGAGCAAGTCGGCCGCGGGCCCTCCTCCTCTTCTGTGCCCTCCGATCGTGGGAGGGGTACAGAGGGGAGGAGTGACCGCAAACATGATGAGTAAATGCATGACGGTGGTTCGGAATCCACGTTAATCAGCAGCTCCCCCTTGTCCCTCGGGCAAGGGTATTCCACCCTTTCCACCTTTGACTACCGAGGTTGCTCAATCTTCCTCTTCACCAATCTGTCCTCTTTTACCTCCAAACTTTCCGTCTCCCACAGCTATAAACCGTCTTCTAAAGCTTGTTCGGGACTTCCCATTAAGCACTTCACTATCGGTTCACTTGAACTGAGAGTCAGAAGTGTGGGGAGTTTCTCCAGGAGCAAGTCGGCCGCGGGCCCTCCTCCTCTTCTGTGCCCTCCGATCGTGGGAGGGGTACAGAGGGGAGGAGTGACCGCAAACATGATGAGTAAATGCATGACGGTGGTTCGGAATCCACGTTAATCAGCAGCTCCCCCTTGTCCCTCGGGTAAGGGTATTCCACCCTTTCCACCTTTGACTACCGAGGTTGCTCAATCTTCCTCTTCACCAATCTGTCCTCTTTTACCTCCAAACTTTCCGTCTCCCACAGCTATAAACCGTCTTCTAAAGCTTGTTCGGGACTTTCCATTAAGCACTTCACTATCGGTTCACTTGAACTGAGAGTCAGAAGTGTCTGGAGTTTCTCCAGGAGCAAGTCGGCCGCGGGCCCTCCTCCTCTTCTGTGCCCTCCGATCGTGGGAGGGGTACAGAGGGGAGGAGTGACCGCAAACATGATGAGTAAATGCATGACGGTGGTTCGGAATCCACGTTAATCAGCAGCTCCCCCTTGTCCCTCGGGTAAGGGTATTCCACCCTTTCCACCTTTGACTACCGAGGTTGCTCAATCTGCCTCCTTACCAATCTGTCCTCTTTTACCTCCAAACTTTCCGTCTCCCACAGCTATAAACCGTCTTCTAAAGCTTGTTCGGGACTTTCCATTAAGCACTTCACTATCGGTTCACTTGAACTGAGAGTCAGAAGTGTCTGGAGTTTCTCCAGGAGCAAGTCGGCCGCGGGCCCTCCTCCTCTTCTGTGCCCTCCGATCGTGGGAGGGGTACAGAGGGGAGGAGTGACCGCAAACATGATGAGTAAATGCATGACGGTGGTTCGGAATCCACGTTAATCAGCAGCTCCCCCTTGTCCCTCGGGTAAGGGTATTCCACCCTTTCCACCTTTGACTACCGAGGTTGCTCAATCTTCCTCTTCACCAATCTGTCCTCTTTTACCTCCAAACTTTCCGTCTCCCACAGCTATAAACCGTCTTCTAAAGCTTGTTCGGGACTTTCCATTAAGCACTTCACTATCGGTTCACTTGAACTGAGAGTCAGAAGTGTCTGGAGTTTCTCCAGGAGCAAGTCGGCCGCGGGCCCTCCTCCTCTTCTGTGCCCTCCGATCGTGGGAGGGGTACAGAGGGGAGGAGTGACCGCAAACATGATGAGTAAATGCATGACGGTGGTTCGGAATCCACGTTAATCAGCAGCTCCCCCTTGTCCCTCGGGTAAGGGTATTCCACCCTTTCCACCTTTGACTACCGAGGTTGCTCAATCTGCCTCCTTACCAATCTGTCCTCTTTTAACTCCAAACTTTCCGTCTCCCACAGCTATAAACCGTCTTCTAAAGCTTGTTCGGGACTTTCCATTAAGCACTTCACTATCGGTTCACTTGAACTGAGAGTCAGAAGTGTCTGGAGTTTCTCCAGGAGCAAGTCGGCCGCGGGCCCTCCTCCTCTTCTGTGCCCTCCGATCGTGGGAGGGGTACAGAGGGGAGGAGTGACCGCAAACATGATGAGTAAATGCATGACGGTGGTTCGGAATCCACGTTAATCAGCAGCTCCCCCTTGTCCCTCGGGTAAGGGTATTCCACCCTTTCCACCTTTGACTACCGAGGTTGCTCAATCTGCCTCCTTACCAATCTGTCCTCTTTTACCTCCAAACTTTCCGTCTCCCACAGCTATAAACCGTCTTCTAAAGCTTGTTCGGGACTTTCCATTAAGCACTTCACTATCGGTTCACTTGAACTGAGAGTCAGAAGTGTCTGGAGTTTCTCCAGGAGCAAGTCGGCCGCGGGCCCTCCTCCTCTTCTGTGCCCTCCGATCGTGGGAGGGGTACAGAGGGGAGGAGTGACCGCAAACATGATGAGTAAATGCATGACGGTGGTTCGGAATCCACGTTAATCAGCAGCTCCCCCTTGTCCCTCGGGCAAGGGTATTCCACCCTTTCCACCTTTGACTACCGAGGTTGCTCAATCTTCCTCTTCACCAATCTGTCCTCTTTTACCTCCAAACTTTCCGTCTCCCACAGCTATAAACCGTCTTCTAAAGCTTGTTCGGGACTTCCCATTAAGCACTTCACTATCGGTTCACTTGAACTGAGAGTCAGAAGTGTGGGGAGTTTCTCCAGGAGCAAGTCGGCCGCGGGCCCTCCTCCTCTTCTGTGCCCTCCGATCGTGGGAGGGGTACAGAGGGGAGGAGTGACCGCAAACATGATGAGTAAATGCATGACGGTGGTTCGGAATCCACGTTAATCAGCAGCTCCCCCTTGTCCCTCGGGCAAGGGTATTCCACCCTTTCCACCTTTGACTACCGAGGTTGCTCAATCTTCCTCTTCACCAATCTGTCCTCTTTTACCTCCAAACTTTCCGTCTCCCACAGCTATAAACCGTCTTCTAAAGCTTGTTCGGGACTTCCCATTAAGCACTTCACTATCGGTTCACTTGAACTGAGAGTCAGAAGTGTGGGGAGTTTCTCCAGGAGCAAGTCGGCCGCGGGCCCTCCTCCTCTTCTGTGCCCTCCGATCGTGGGAGGGGTACAGAGGGGAGGAGTGACCGCAAACATGATGAGTAAATGCATGACGGTGGTTCGGAATCCACGTTAATCAGCAGCTCCCCCTTGTCCCTCGGGCAAGGGTATTCCACCCTTTCCACCTTTGACTACCGAGGTTGCTCAATCTTCCTCTTCACCAATCTGTCCTCTTTTACCTCCAAACTTTCCGTCTCCCACAGCTATAAACCGTCTTCTAAAGCTTGTTCGGGACTTCCCATTAAGCACTTCACTATCGGTTCACTTGAACTGAGAGTCAGAAGTGTGGGGAGTTTCTCCAGGAGCAAGTCGGCCGCGGGCCCTCCTCCTCTTCTGTGCCCTCCGATCGTGGGAGGGGTACAGAGGGGAGGAGTGACCGCAAACATGATGAGTAAATGCATGACGGTGGTTCGGAATCCACGTTAATCAGCAGCTCCCCCTTGTCCCTCGGGTAAGGGTATTCCACCCTTTCCACCTTTGACTACCGAGGTTGCTCAATCTTCCTCTTCACCAATCTGTCCTCTTTTACCTCCAAACTTTCCGTCTCCCACAGCTATAAACCGTCTTCTAAAGCTTGTTCGGGACTTCCCATTAAGCACTTCACTATCGGTTCACTTGAACTGAGAGTCAGAAGTGTGGGGAGTTTCTCCAGGAGCAAGTCGGCCGCGGGCCCTCCTCCTCTTCTGTGCCCTCCGATCGTGGGAGGGGTACAGAGGGGAGGAGTGACCGCAAACATGATGAGTAAATGCATGACGGTGGTTCGGAATCCACGTTAATCAGCAGCTCCCCCTTGTCCCTCGGGTAAGGGTATTCCACCCTTTCCACCTTTGACTACCGAGGTTGCTCAATCTTCCTCTTCACCAATCTGTCCTCTTTTAACTCCAAACTTTCCGTCTCCCACAGCTATAAACCGTCTTCTAAAGCTTGTTCGGGACTTCCCATTAAGCACTTCACTATCGGTTCACTTAACCTGAGAGTCAGAAGTGTCTGGAGTTTCTCCAGGAGCAAGTCGGCCGCGGGCCCTCCTCCTCTTCTGTGCCCTCCGATCGTGGGAGGGGTACAGAGGGGAGGAGTGACCGCAAACATGATGAGTAAATGCATGACGGTGGTTCGGAATCCACGTTAATCAGCAGCTCCCCCTTGTCCCTCGGGTAAGGGTATTCCACCCTTTCCACCTTTGACTACCGAGGTTGCTCAATCTGCCTCCTTACCAATCTGTCCTCTTTTAACTCCAAACTTTCCGTCTCCCACAGCTATAAACCGTCTTCTAAAGCTTGTTCGGGACTTCCCATTAAGCACTTCACTATCGGTTCACTTGAACTGAGAGTCAGAAGTGTCTGGAGTTTCTCCAGGAGCAAGTCGGCCGCGGGCCCTCCTCCTCTTCTGTGCCCTCCGATCGTGGGAGGGGTACAGAGGGGAGGAGTGACCGCAAACATGATGAGTAAATGCATGACGGTGGTTCGGAATCCACGTTAATCAGCAGCTCCCCCTTGTCCCTCGGGCAAGGGTATTCCACCCTTTCCACCTTTGACTACCGAGGTTGCTCAATCTTCCTCTTCACCAATCTGTCCTCTTTTACCTCCAAACTTTCCGTCTCCCACAGCTATAAACCGTCTTCTAAAGCTTGTTCGGGACTTTCCATTAAGCACTTCACTATCGGTTCACTTGAACTGAGAGTCAGAAGTGTCTGGAGTTTCTCCAGGAGCAAGTCGGCCGCGGGCCCTCCTCCTCTTCTGTGCCCTCCGATCGTGGGAGGGGTACAGAGGGGAGGAGTGACCGCAAACATGATGAGTAAATGCATGACGGTGGTTCGGAATCCACGTTAATCAGCAGCTCCCCCTTGTCCCTCGGGTAAGGGTATTCCACCCTTTCCACCTTTGACTACCGAGGTTGCTCAATCTTCCTCTTCACCAATCTGTCCTCTTTTACCTCCAAACTTTCCGTCTCCCACAGCTATAAACCGTCTTCTAAAGCTTGTTCGGGACTTTCCATTAAGCACTTCACTATCGGTTCACTTGAACTGAGAGTCAGAAGTGTCTGGAGTTTCTCCAGGAGCAAGTCGGCCGCGGGCCCTCCTCCTCTTCTGTGCCCTCCGATCGTGGGAGGGGTACAGAGGGGAGGAGTGACCGCAAACATGATGAGTAAATGCATGACGGTGGTTCGGAATCCACGTTAATCAGCAGGTCCCCCTTGTCCCTCGGGTAAGGGTATTCCACCCTTTCCACCTTTGACTACCGAGGTTGCTCAATCTTCCTCTTCACCAATCTGTCCTCTTTTACCTCCAAACTTTCCGTCTCCCACAGCTATAAACCGTCTTCTAAAGCTTGTTCGGGACTTCCCATTAAGCACTTCACTATCGGTTCACTTGAACTGAGAGTCAGAAGTGTGGGGAGTTTCTCCAGGAGCAAGTCGGCCGCGGGCCCTCCTCCTCTTCTGTGCCCTCCGATCGTGGGAGGGGTACAGAGGGGAGGAGTGACCGCAAACATGATGAGTAAATGCATGACGGTGGTTCGGAATCCACGTTAATCAGCAGCTCCCCCTTGTCCCTCGGGTAAGGGTATTCCACCCTTTCCACCTTTGACTACCGAGGTTGCTCAATCTGCCTCCTTACCAATCTGTCCTCTTTTAACTCCAAACTTTCCGTCTCCCACAGCTATAAACCGTCTTCTAAAGCTTGTTCGGGACTTTCCATTAAGCACTTCACTATCGGTTCACTTGAACTGAGAGTCAGAAGTGTCTGGAGTTTCTCCAGGAGCAAGTCGGCCGCGGGCCCTCCTCCTCTTCTGTGCCCTCCGATCGTGGGAGGGGTACAGAGGGGAGGAGTGACCGCAAACATGATGAGTAAATGCATGACGGTGGTTCGGAATCCACGTTAATCAGCAGGTCCCCCTTGTCCCTCGGGCAAGGGTATTCCACCCTTTCCACCTTTGACTACCGAGGTTGCTCAATCTTCCTCTTCACCAATCTGTCCTCTTTTAACTCCAAACTTTCCGTCTCCCACAGCTATAAACCGTCTTCTAAAGCTTGTTCGGGACTTTCCATTAAGCACTTCACTATCGGTTCACTTAACCTGAGAGTCAGAAGTGTCTGGAGTTTCTCCAGGAGCAAGTCGGCCGCGGGCCCTCCTCCTCTTCTGTGCCCTGCGATCGTGGGAGGGGTACAGAGGGGAGGAGTGACCGCAAACATGATGAGTAAATGCATGACGGTGGTTCGGAATCCACGTTAATCAGCAGGTCCCCCTTGTCCCTCGGGTAAGGGTATTCCACCCTTTCCACCTTTGACTACCGAGGTTGCTCAATCTTCCTCTTCACCAATCTGTCCTCTTTTAACTCCAAACTTTCCGTCTCCCACAGCTATAAACCGTCTTCTAAAGCTTGTTCGGGACTTTCCATTAAGCACTTCACTATCGGTTCACTTAACCTGAGAGTCAGAAGTGTCTGGAGTTTCTCCAGGAGCAAGTCGGCCGCGGGCCCTCCTCCTCTTCTGTGCCCTCCGATCGTGGGAGGGGTACAGAGGGGAGGAGTGACCGCAAACATGATGAGTAAATGCATGACGGTGGTTCGGAATCCACGTTAATCAGCAGGTCCCCCTTGTCCCTCGGGCAAGGGTATTCCACCCTTTCCACCTTTGACTACCGAGGTTGCTCAATCTTCCTCTTCACCAATCTGTCCTCTTTTAACTCCAAACTTTCCGTCTCCCACAGCTATAAACCGTCTTCTAAAGCTTGTTCGGGACTTTCCATTAAGCACTTCACTATCGGTTCACTTAACCTGAGAGTCAGAAGTGTCTGGAGTTTCTCCAGGAGCAAGTCGGCCGCGGGCCCTCCTCCTCTTCTGTGCCCTGCGATCGTGGGAGGGGTACAGAGGGGAGGAGTGACCGCAAACATGATGAGTAAATGCATGACGGTGGTTCGGAATCCACGTTAATCAGCAGGTCCCCCTTGTCCCTCGGGTAAGGGTATTCCACCCTTTCCACCTTTGACTACCGAGGTTGCTCAATCTTCCTCTTCACCAATCTGTCCTCTTTTAACTCCAAACTTTCCGTCTCCCACAGCTATAAACCGTCTTCTAAAGCTTGTTCGGGACTTTCCATTAAGCACTTCACTATCGGTTCACTTAACCTGAGAGTCAGAAGTGTCTGGAGTTTCTCCAGGAGCAAGTCGGCCGCGGGCCCTCCTCCTCTTCTGTGCCCTGCGATCGTGGGAGGGGTACAGAGGGGAGGAGTGACCGCAAACATGATGAGTAAATGCATGACGGTGGTTCGGAATCCACGTTAATCAGCAGGTCCCCCTTGTCCCTCGGGTAAGGGTATTCCACCCTTTCCACCTTTGACTACCGAGGTTGCTCAATCTTCCTCTTCACCAATCTGTCCTCTTTTAACTCCAAACTTTCCGTCTCCCACAGCTATAAACCGTCTTCTAAAGCTTGTTCGGGACTTTCCATTAAGCACTTCACTATCGGTTCACTTAACCTGAGAGTCAGAAGTGTCTGGAGTTTCTCCAGGAGCAAGTCGGCCGCGGGCCCTCCTCCTCTTCTGTGCCCTGCGATCGTGGGAGGGGTACAGAGGGGAGGAGTGACCGCAAACATGATGAGTAAATGCATGACGGTGGTTCGGAATCCACGTTAATCAGCAGGTCCCCCTTGTCCCTCGGGTAAGGGTATTCCACCCTTTCCACCTTTGACTACCGAGGTTGCTCAATCTTCCTCTTCACCAATCTGTCCTCTTTTAACTCCAAACTTTCCGTCTCCCACAGCTATAAACCGTCTTCTAAAGCTTGTTCGGGACTTTCCATTAAGCACTTCACTATCGGTTCACTTAACCTGAGAGTCAGAAGTGTCTGGAGTTTCTCCAGGAGCAAGTCGGCCACGGGCCCTCCTCCTCTTCTGTGCCCTGCGATCGTGGGAGGGGTACAGAGGGGAGGAGTGACCGCAAACATGATGAGTAAATGCATGACGGTGGTTCGGAATCCACGTTAATCAGCAGGTCCCCCTTGTCCCTCGGGTAAGGGTATTCCACCCTTTCCACCTTTGACTACCGAGGTTGCTCAATCTTCCTCTTCACCAATCTGTCCTCTTTTACCTCCAAACTTTCCGTCTCCCACAGCTATAAACCGTCTTCTAAAGCTTGTTCGGGACTTTCCATTAAGCACTTCACTATCGGTTCACTTGAACTGAGAGTCAGAAGTGTCTGGAGTTTCTCCAGGAGCAAGTCGGCCGCGGGCCCTCCTCCTCTTCTGTGCCCTGCGATCGTGGGAGGGGTACAGAGGGGAGGAGTGACCGCAAACATGATGAGTAAATGCATGACGGTGGTTCGGAATCCACGTTAATCAGCAGGTCCCCCTTGTCCCTCGGGTAAGGGTATTCCACCCTTTCCACCTTTGACTACCGAGGTTGCTCAATCTTCCTCTTCACCAATCTGTCCTCTTTTAACTCCAAACTTTCCATCTCCCACAGCTATAAACCGTCTTCTAAAGCTTGTTCGGGACTTTCCATTAAGCACTTCACTATCGGTTCACTTGAACTGAGAGTCAGAAGTGTCTGGAGTTTCTCCAGGAGCAAGTCGGCCGCGGGCCCTCCTCCTCTTCTGTGCCCCCTGATCGTGGGAGGAGTAACCACGGGCCGTACCTTTCATTCCCCCCCCCCAAAAAAAAAAGTCTGACTATTTGTCGCTCCGATCTAGATCTCTGGCAAAAGAGGCAAAGGAAAATGAAGTTTGAAAACTTGCTTCTAATAACGGCGCTCAACTCGGGGACGCCGAGATGTCGGGAGTATGGTTTCCGGCTGAAGATGCACGTTAATTGCCGGTTTCTTCATTTGAATGATGACGGCTTCGGCCATCCGCAATCTTCTGCGGTTTTAAAGTCTCAGGATGATGGAGGTGTCCTGATTCAGTTTTTTACGGGTTAGGGTAGTGCCATGAGAGGGGGCGTGTTTTTTAATCGCGCCATCTTGAAGGTGAGCTGTCAGTCGCCTTAACATTGTTGTGGAGGTTACGTCGATATACTTTGAATTGCGGTGTTCGCAGTCACCGACTTTGCTCAAATATTCGTACACGACATAACTCTCCTGGAGTTCGTTGCCCCAGCTGTGAACTTCAATAGAATCTGCATATATATATATATATATATATATATATATATATATATATATATATATATATATATATGAGAAACTCACCAAAAATCTAGCCCCATAGGAAATATACAGTAGATTAAAAGTTTAAAATGGACTTATTAATTTATTTTATATTATCTATCTTATATAATTTTGCCGATCTTTGATTTCAGATATTAGATTATACATTTTAAATTTTAGATATAAAATTAATTTATTTTATATTTTTCGGATCGTTACAGTATGGTCTCTAAGCTAACCAGAGTAGATGGAATAGAGCTGGTTCTTTTATACGCAAAGGATGGTGCCACTTCACGTTCGGTTGCAGATACTTTTAATACCAAGTACCCCGAAAGGTTTCTAATCAACTACGAGTATAAAACTGTCAGTAAGAGTTTCGCCCGTTTCAAGGAAACGGGAAGCGTCTGTGATCGACCACGAAGTTGTCGAAAAGGAACTTCTACTGATCCCAGAACATCTGCACTGGTAAGATATTGTGTGAAGCAAAGGCCCCGAAGTCAATACTAAAATTATCACAGGAAACAGATGTATCTAAGAGTTCGGTTCAGTGCATTCTAGCCACCAATCATTTCCACCTGTATAAAGTCGAGTTAGTCCAGGAATACCATGGTGATAGTCAAGATCGTCGTATGGAATATTGTGAATAGTTTATGCAGCAGAGGGAGCTAGAAAAACGTATCATGTTTAGTGATGAAGCAATCTTCTACCTAAACGGTGATATCAATAGATATAATGCACAATATTGGGCTACTAATAATCCGCATTGGGTAGAGGAAGGACGCGCGCAATTCAATCCAAGAGCTATGATATGGGCAGCTATGTTTGGCGATACGGTAATCGATCCATATTTCCCCCTCCCAATAATTGACTGCTGAGTCATGTCTGCATATGGTGGCAAACTTGCTTATACCTAAATTAGATTACATATCCTTATACGATCGGAGAATTATGTGGTTTCAGCAGGATGGCGCTCAACCACATTTTGCAAAGATTGTGCGCGAATTTCTACAAGAAACATTTGGAGATAAATGGATTTGACGATGTGGACCAATTGAATGGCCAACCAGATCTCCAGATGTGACACCTATAAAGTACTTGTCATGGGGATACCTTAAATCAGTTGCTTATAATCGTACCAGAACAATAGCAGAATTAAGGCAAACATGTTAAGAGAATTTGAAGCCATAAAATCAAATACTTCCATGCTAAGTAATGTTCAAAGGTCTTGAGTGCAACGCGTTAGAAAATGTATATAAGTAAATGGATGTCAGTTTGAACATGTAATGTAATTGATAACAATAATTAATAAATAAAAAAGTGGAAGTTAGTTTCTTTAATACATTTCCTACGGGGCCAGACCTTTGGGACACCCTATATAAATAAATATATATATATATATATATATATATATATATATATATATATATATATATATATATATATATATATATATATACATGCGGTAAAAAAAGCTTTTGCTCCTTCCGAGAGGTTGATTGCAAATAATATATATATATATATATATATAAGTTCACCGGACAACAAATTAGTGACTTGTAGCCATGGTAAGGGCCTCTCGCACGCCACATTGATGGAATTCCCTGTGTAATGTTCTTTCTGAAATGTGTGGTGAAGGACCAGAATTGACGTTTTGTAGCAATTCCTGCTTCGAAGCGAATCGAGTTGCTTCGAGATTCTATGATGCTCCTTGTCTGTTAACACCTTCTTCCGTCCGCAATTCGGGCGAGAGTTTTTCGTATTTTGGGAGTTCCCCAATTGCCTGTAAATCCGGAGGACCGTACTCGTTGAAACACTGCCAAATTCCGCCAACTCCTTAACATGATAACCTTTGGCGAGGCCAAATACAATCACACCTTTTTGACATTCCATGATGTCGCTTTCCCGGCCCATTTTAAGTAGAACTGATTTGCTATCTACAGATCTTCACGCCATCCGCAACACAAATAAAGCTTAACTAACGTTTCGACGTAAACTAAGATACGCCTCTCGGCTGCCTATGGTTCCTATACGCTTAAGATGTTAAATTATGTTTTTTTCTGCCTAGGTGACTAATCTTTTGTCACCTATATATATATATATATATATATATATATATATATATATATATATATATATATATATATATATATATATATATATATATATATATATAGTGATCATTTACAAAAAAGTTGTCACATTCATATACACGTTCTTTCTTACACATAGGCATCGCCTAACGACTATGTGAGCTTCATTTATCTCCCCTTAAAACTCCATCAGTACAAGCCGTATATCCAGTATTTACCGGCCCTTGACCTCTAACACCAATAATTTTGTTTTTCAATTCCCTTCGAGAGTCTGTGTTAGGTTCACACGACCTCTCACTCTCTCTCTCCCCCATGGTCGCGCTCACCTTCTATAAAACAAGAGTGATTATGCTCAGAAACTCAGATCAGCCTTAGAAACAATCGAGGACACTTCATCGTTGTGATCCGTTCCACTTCGGTGGATGGATTCACCAAGCTCCAGCCCTTCAATATAAAAATCTCAAATTCCGAAATAAAGTTATATTTTTATCAAGTTGTTTATAGAAATCCAAGTATAAATTTATTCGATGGGACTTCGTCTCTTTTTGCCAACATTCCATTAACTGAAACCATAGACATAATTTTAAATATACCGCTTCCTGCCCTTAATAGCTTACATCATGGATTCTCTCGATTCGCATTTAAAACTCTTCTAGAATTAGGTGTTCAAGATTCCTTTTTCACTTTTAATAAAAAAAATACAAACAAGCTGATGGTATGGCTATGGATTCGCCACATGAACCAACCTTCGCCAACATTTTCATGTGTCATTTGGAAACACAATTTTTAAATTATTGTCGCATAGAATTTAAACCTGACATCATACGTCCCCGAGTAGTATATAAATATACTTGCCCCAAATGTTCCTTGGGATCATAGATTGGATGTACGGACCGCCTTTTCAAGGTTCCATCGATGCTCACCGGGGGGTCAGCTATAGAACAGGTAAGATCTGTCTGTAAAGGAAAAGTCTGTTATCTGATATCATTCCAATTCATGTAAAATCTCTATACATTATAATCAATTTAAAATCTTCTCTTCATCAAAATCTAAATCTGACCTTCTCATAATTGAGTACTTGTTAATTAAACACAATCAGTCTCAGTTCCAAAAGTTATACATTGCTTAATTTGAAATAATGACATTCTCCTATTTAACTACTTTCCAGTAATTAATTACCTCTAAAACAACCAACTAGCTAACACTATATTCTGTCTACCAACCAATTACATAGAATTTAAAAAAACAACCAACACTAAATTAAAGCCTTCCTAGTTACAATTTTTTAAAATTTCATTCAGCCAGCTCACATCACAGCTTTCTCCAAATCAGGTAATTTGTGATACTGTATTAATTGTGTTTACCTCTTCTTCTTCCAAATCTACCGCCATTAATGTCATTTGAACTCATTTTGTATTTTTTGTATTTTTACTCAAACTACAGACATTTTTCCTTCATATTGATTTTTTTAGCTTTTTATTGTTTGCATTTGTAGTTTTTTTTTTTACATATAACCCTTAGCTCTCGTCATTGTTTTATTCATCTAGCCTAGAAGATGGGCCTAGAGCCCGAAACGTTGCCCAATATATGTTGAACTTAGTGCTTGCTCTCCTTTTCCCTGATATATATATATATATATATATATATATATATATATATATATATATATATATATATATATATATATATATATATATATATATATATATATATATATATATATATATATATATATATCAGGAGCGCGAGAGAATGATGAAATAAATCTAACTTCACCGCAGGAAAGAGAAAACGGAATAATTTTTCTTCGGAAATAGTTATTTCTTACTTCGAAAAAATCCGAGCTGGGGTGGGATTCGAACCGTGCACATTGAGGCAGTGAGCAACCGCTTTGATCTCAATTAAACCGGCCTTTAGACCACTCCGTTTTCTCTTTCCTGCGGTGAAGTTGGATATATATATATATATATATATATATATATATATATATATATATATATATATATATATATATATATATATATATATATATATATATATATATAATGAAAAACTCACAAAGTGGCACGTGAGGAAAACAATAATATGAAAATTAACCCACAGGAAAATGTAAAGATAAATCCAAGCACTTTTCAACTATTTTTGCAAGTTCATTTTCAAGGAATAGCATCAAAATAGAGAAGCCAACCTTATTTTATAGGGTACAAAGATACGAAGGAAACGCCCATCACATAGTACAACCTAATGGAAAAACACAGAAACAAGACAGAAAAATACCAATAAAAAGAACAATAGGCAACTAATAACAAAAAATATTTTAAAGGATTATCATTAGAACGAAAACATTTAAGGCTAAGAGTTAATCCACGATCATAGTAGATATACGTGGTGGAGGAGGCAATAAAGAGTGACAACAGGCTGCATTATGAAGTTATTTCATTTAGTACAAGTTTTTTTTAAAACAAGGTCGAGTTTAAATAAGCCAGGAGAAATGTTCATATTAGGTAAGATGCCAATTAATGAACACTCGACAATATTTTCTAGTGTTCATTAGTTGGCATCTTGCTTAATATAAATATTTTCCCTGGCAATATGTGTGTGGCTTATTTTCCATCATAGAAAATAAGCCACACACATATTGCCGATACCTAGATGACATCTACGTCAACGTCCAAAACGAAGAACAACTCGTTACCATCAAGCAACATTTTGAGGAGAACTCCGTGCTAAAATTCACTTATGAATTGAGCACGGGCAATAAACTCCCTTTCTTGGATTCTGAGGTTCATAACATCAATGGCAACTACATCACTAAAGTACATAGGAAATTACGGATATGGAAGGATGCCTCAATGCAGAGAGTAAATGCCCTGAAAGGTACAAAATAAGCGTAATCGGCTCAAACATCCGCCGAGCTTATAAATGGTGCCCTACGTGGGAACTTTGCCACCAAGAGATTGCACGAGTAAAACAAATACTCGTGAATAATGGTTTCTCAAACAGCATGATTGACAGACAACTCCAATCATTTTTAAATAATCATTATAAACATGCGAATAAAACTGAAAGTAATCATGCAGAAGTCAAATAGATGAAAAAAAACATCAAGGAGATTATTAACCGCAACATCAAGGTTAAAAATCAAACGGATAAAATCCAACTCATCATCTAAAGGGTCTTTCAATAAGGTCACTCAATTTTTAAATGTGAATAAAACAAGTTGTCTGTGATATATGCACTCAATTTATTTTAAATTTGAAAGTACATTTTATGGCATTAAGTGTGGAATATGACGTCGTTCAAATCTCCGCCGCGGCTTCGCTTGGTGGAACGTATTCGGGAGGACCAATTTTCAATGACTTTGTCGCATAAATCTGGCTGAATTTGCTGGATAGTGTTCGTTATGTTGACTTTGAGGACATCAACTGTTTGCGGACTATTCGCATAAACCTGCGATTTAATGTATCCCCAAAGAAAGTAGTCTAATGGCGTTAAATCGCATGATCTCGGAGGCCAGTTGACGTCGTCGCCGCACGAGATGACCCTGCCCTGAAATCGCTGGTGCAAAATGTCTATCGTGGTGTGCGAAGTGTGACACGTAGCGCCGTCCTTTTGGAACCACATGTCGTCAGTATCCATATCAGGCATATAATCCAGTTGAGGTCACAAGAAGTTGCTTATCATCGATCTTTAGTTCTCGCCGTTGACGGTTATGTCAATCCCATCTTCGTTCTCAAAAAAATACGGACCGATGATTCCCTTAGACAAAAGTCCGCACCAAACAGTGACTTTGTTTGGATGCAATTGGTACTGGTGTATCTCATGCGGATTGTTTTCGTCCCAAAACGGACAATTTTGCTTGTTCACAAATCCATTCATCCAAAAATGGGCCTCGTCGCTGTGGCGAGGATAGAAATCACGCAATGCGCAGAAAGTTCGTCGAATGGAGCACTAATTTTGATAATAACATTTGATGATTTTCACACGCTGTTCAACGCTATAACCTTCCATCGTGACTGGCCAAGTACTACTGAATAGTTAACAGTGAGGTTGCCAAATGTCGCTTTAACAACATGGCCACTATCACCTGACAAAGCTCGAGCGTCCTTGTTGAAAGACCCTTTATTATAAAACAACAAAAGCCTGCAATTATCTGATGAAAAATAACATCTGCCTAAACTCCTCGAATCTCAAGTCAACCAACATAGTTTACGAGTTCACCTACCCCATTAAAGACTGTAAGCTGTATAAAAACTCTAAATATATTGGCATGACAACTACCACACTTTCGAGACGGTTAACTATGCATGTACAAAGCGGATGGCCGAAGAACCATATGGAGAGTGTACATAATATTAACCTAACGAGAGATATACTCATTGACAACACCATTATTAAAAGAAAAGAGGGTAAATAAAGCGAAACTTAACATCTTAAAAGCCATATTAATAAATAAAGATAAGCCGGTCATCAACAGTCAAGCGACAAGCTGGAATCGCACATTAAAACTATTTCAACAATTCCACGCATAGAAGTTGCTCATTTCCTCTAACGTTACGTTTAACCAAGGCGTAATAAATACCTCTTGAAAATCATTTTCATGAACAAAAAGATCAAAAGGATTTTATGTGATTACGTAATGGAGAGACGTGCTTATGTGGAAATAGAAAGACATCAGGGTGAAATATTTAAGCTCGCTGCGGGTTTGCCCCAAGGTGGCTGTCTGAGTCCGCCTCTCTATTCAATCTACACAGCAGATATACCACCACCAAGAAATGAAGGCTGCTTGAACATCCAATTTGCCGACGACGTCACTCAAATCATTGTTTGCCCCTACAGGAACGGCCCGATGCAAGCTAGGATGACTGCAGAAGAGATAAGAAGCATTAATAGATATGAAGAAAATGGAAAATTAAAACCAACAGGGCTGAATTTAAAATTGTACTCGTGGACAGGAGGAAAATCTCAGCTGTGTATGCAGAAGGACAGCGCTACAGATACGACAAAGAATGTAAGATGCTCGGACTAACCATTACGAAATCAGGTTTTAAAAAGCACGTAACTGAGAGGGTAAATCGAGGAAAGAGTGACCTGACATTATTTTATAAGTTATTTAACCTAAGCATGAAAAACAAGAGAAAAAATTACCAAACCATAGTACAGTCCGTGATTATTTATCCAACCATCGCGATGTAAATGATCTCGAGAAGTAACCTATTAAGACACCAAAAAGCCCAAAACAAAACTATCTATTTAATAACAAACACCAGAAGAGGAGAAATAAGAAGACTGCGCGACCTGCATAAGGAGGCAAGGATAAAGCCACTACACAGAATAATTCTAAAAGGAGCAAGGAAAGTCTTAGAAAAGACACAGAATGAAGTAGCAGTTGAATTAACCAACCAAATTGCCCAAAGAGAAGGATGGAGATCACACAGATTATTCCCAAGTTTCCCAAGGATAGATGAGGGAGGAGAAGAAAACGAAGAAGAAATCTACACCTAGAGAAGGAGATTAATACTCAACGACGTCTAAAGGTGCATACACACTGCGCTGATGACACGTGTTAACACGCCATATGACGTGTTAACACGTGTTAGAAAAAAATCTGGAACATGCGTTCTCATAATGAAGTTCACACTGGTCTGATATGTCGCGTAACACGTCAGCTGACGTGTTACGCGACATATCACGTGTTAACACGCATCAGATGAAAATCAAAACTCCCAGATATTCGTCAGAAGGAAATCTGCGTCAGATAGGTGTAGTAGGCACGTATTATTGTATAGTGTTTTAATATTATTGTATGTTTTGAAGTATTCTATAGTGTTTCGATATTATTGTATATTTTGAAATTATTTTATTGTTTCGATTTTATTCAACGGGTACTATTGTATGGTGACAAATTGATAAAATAAAGTAAAAGTGTTTTCGTTATGGAGGAACAGTTAATAGAATATGTTAGAGGATACGATCACTTATTTAATCCACAAAACAAGGATTATAGGGACCTGAAGGCCAGAAGAGAAGCTTGGGAGGAAATCAGCGAACGAATTGGTATTTCAGGTAAATTAACATTATATTTATTTTATTTATTGAATACAATATATAAAGAATACAGTTCGGTAGCAGTTTCAAATAGCTTTTTAAGCAGTAGTATACTAATTTCATTTGCTCGCTTGTTTGTTGAGAATTTTCTATTTTTAAAGGTCACAATAATTCACCGTTGAATTCCTTTCTGGTTAATGTGTATTCCTGCCTTTACGAATAGCGTCCCACTGCCATGGGCATTTTAAAGCTCCTTCTTGTGTGACAAAATGCTTCTTGAAACTTTCTCGTACTGCAGCAGCTTCTCGCACATGATTTCTTCTGACTGATTGTAGATCTCCTAATGCCTAAATTTCTGTCTCGGATGCCTGAATACCTTCTTCGAAATTCGTATTCCTGGAAACACGAAGTATATTGTGAAGGCAGCAGGAAGCCAGTACAATTGAATCAACTGTTTCTGGTTGAACTTCAAGCGGTTTCAGGAAAACCCTCCACCGCCCAGCAAGAATGCCAAGGGCGTTTTCCACAACTCGCCTTGCTCTCGACAACCTATAATTAAAAATCTTTTCTTCATCTCCATTGATTGAATTTTTAGCGATAGGTCGCATAATGTACGTTTTAAGAGGAAACGCTTCATCTGCTACCATGACAAAGTCACATGGATCACCAGAAGCGTCAAGTTTTTCAGCTTTAGGAAAATTAAGCAGATTTTTGGCACATTTTTTACCAAAATTAGACCTTTCAAATGGCCACCATCACTATTCCTTCCAAAAGCTCCTACATCAATCATAATAAATTTATAATTGGCATCTACCAACGCCAGCAAGACAATGGAATGATTTCCTTTATAGTTGTGGTAAGAGGATCTCCATTGTAAGGGCATCGCATTTGAATGTGTTTACCATCCATTGCTCCTAAGCAATGTGGAAACCCCCATATCTCTTCAAAATCTTTCGCAATTTCTTTCCACTTTATTTGTTCTGGCTCTGGAATATGAATAGATTTAAGTGATTCCAAAATAGCTTGGCAACATTCTTTCACTATTTGTCCAGCCGTACTGAAGCCCATTCGAAAGGAGAATCCAAGTGATCTGTATGAATTTCCTGTCGCCAAATACCTGAAAAAGATAAAATAAAAAAAATAAAGCTTCCTTTCTTATAACAATAATTATCATAATAATAAAATATGAATATTTTTAATTTCGTTATTAATCATAAAGTTATCTTTTGCAGCTGACGCATGCAAAGACACATAGACAAAACTTCGGAATGCTTATACAAATGCCAGAAAGAGAAGGAACACAAAATCTGGTCAAGCAGCTAAGAATGTTCCGAAGTGGAAATATGAAGACCAAATGTCATTTTTGATCCCAACATTGGAAACACGAAGGTATGTATGATAAATCATTTAAACACACTAATTTCACGTGAAATTTAATCATTCTTTTAATGTCCTTTGCTGCAGTGGTTGGAGGAAAGCCCCAAAGTTGAAAACAATTTGTGCTTTTACATACTTTTATTAATTGTTTTTTTTTATTTTTCTATTGTTTCAGTACCCATGGCAATGTGGAACCACTTTGTCCAAGTGTTGATGATGTGTCTAATGCGGTCATCAATGAAACTACTGAAGAGGACTTAAACAGAAGCCAAGTAGACAAAAATGCAGCATCAGAGAAGGGTGCCGATGACAATGGTAATCAAGAAACTACAATTGAAGATCGTACATCAACTCCCAAACCAAAGTATAGGAAAAGGCAGACGGTGGATTCATCCATGAGTGAAATAGTAAACATCATGAAGAATAACAGCCGTATGCGGGGCCAAACTCTTCAACTTTCAGAAGGCCACAAAACGGATAGAGACGAAACGGAAATGTTCTTTTCAAGTATTGCCAGCTCTGTTAAAAAACTTAGTGCCATTGAACAAGCCAGAATAAAGATGGAAATAAGCAATATGGTGTTCAAGGCCCAGATTCGGGAGATGGAGCAGCAAAACCTTTATCAAAACACTGCATCTGGCCCCTTTCATCCACCCGTAGTACCAATCCCATCACCCTCTCCCACATCCTCCATTACATCCTTTGGTGAATCAAACCCCAATTGCTATTCTACCTCGAGTACAGCACCTTCTACCCCTTTACCCGAAATGGAACATTCTACATGTCCTACAGGAATGGCCACACCATATTTTTCTATGTAATATCTTACATATTTATGTGGTTCATTTACCTAATTAGCTGAAAATAAAATTAAGACATCATTGTGCAAGTTTTACTCACCTCAAGCATACAGCAAGTCTCTCTTCTGCTGGTATACATTTCCTTAGTTGAGTGTTGATTTTGTAATTGCTGGTTTTATAATGTGTAAAAGGTTGTAGAACTCTTCTTTTGTCATCCTAAAGTACATAACAAAACGATCTTCCTCTGACAGTAGTTGAGGAAATAGGTGATGAAACTCACCTAAACTTTCCCTTTTGGCGTTTATAACATTTGTTTGAGTTTTTTTTCCAGAAGTAACAAGCGCTATAGCTATTGCTACTAACTGCTCCTCTTCTTCATCGAGTTCATTTAACATATTATGATTCATTTTCAATATCTGCAACACAAAATTAGAGGATAAAAAAGAAAGCACGTGCTCACTCCACAAAAAATTAAATCTTTCTGACGTAACATGCATCAGATAAATGAAAACGTTGTTGTGTTATATGATGCAATCTGTTGCTTTGTGTTAACACGTCATATGGCGTGTTAACACGTGTCATCAGCGCAGTGTGTATGCACCTTAAGAGTAATTAATTAACCGAAGCAAACTAGAGAATAGCATATAGCCAATCATAACTAGGATAAGAATAGGAAAGAATAGATAGAGAGATAGAAATCAACACTAGTATTTAGTAAGAGTATTTACTAATAACGGTTTGAACGCCTCCTAAATACCAATACTACTTTCTAACTTTATCACGCTAGCTAGCTATACTACCTAAAATGGACAGAGATAAGCCTGGTCTCCAGGTAATTTAGCATCTCTTTGCAAACCTCTTACTTCCTTCAGCCTTCTGTATCTATTCGTTTTTACTATCATATTTGCACACGGGACTAACAGTGATTCGTGGGACAGGGGTCACGATAAACTGTTATAGTTTTGGTTAGAGACAAGAGACACATCGTGGTTCAGATTCAACGTTAAGCTGTAGGTCCCATGACTAACTAAGTCTACTTTTTGTCTCCTACTATTTTCTTCGCTGTCCTATCCTAAACCTGTCCTCTTCCTCTCCCTCTCACTCCTAACCGCCGTACTCACAGTGCTTGGAGCCTACTTTGGCTCTAGACAGTGTGAGTATGGGGGTATATAAAGGAGTACCGGGCCTCTCCCCTCCCTCCTTGGCCGCTCCATGAGCGCCAAGGGGGGGGCGAAGGTCGGAAGAGCTGTTCTTTGTCTCCCACCTCTCTTTTCATTTCATTTCTTTCCACATCACTTGGAAGAATCTTCAAAACCACGCTCTACGAGAAGTCACAGCCAACAAAGGAGGAAAAGTCGAGTGCGAGTCACCTCAAAAATGTTCCGATTTTCTGCAAGGCATACCGTGGACGGTAATCTACAGCGAGCCATCTACGGGATTCACCAAACCCCCCTCCCTGATCCCCCACCCCCTGAATGAAAATTCCTTTATTTCCCTGGCACGTCATAGTGGTATGACGTGCTAAACCCTCCCCATCCCTGCCCCGCCGTGAATTGATCCTGTGAATGTGACTCTAAACATAGGGCTCCGTTGCAACTATGCCGTTCTACTTAGAAAGGGCATAATTTCAAACTTTGGGGAAGGGAGGTCTGAGGCTTAGCACGCTCCGGAACCCAAAGTGAGGAGCAAACCTGGATTAAGCCTCAGTTACCAACGCGGGGAGGATTAACACCCTACCCTGCGGCACCGTCCAAGACTACAGAGGGAGACTCTACCGTCTCTATGAGATGTCCGACGTAACTGGATAATACCCAAAACCCAATAGAGGGGGCGGCACCCCGACTGAAGTCAGTTGATTCTGACTTCAGTCATCATTAAGTCCGTGGTGGGGGGACCCCATATAAAGAAAGAGAAAAACGAAAATGGCAAGCAACTCCTACCTCACACTCTTACACACATCAAACAATAAAACCACTACGAACAATGAGCATACACTCCTAAACTTAGCCGCTACACACGACTCCCCCATTACAAATATAGTTAAGACACATACAGGCCACAAACTCCTATTCCGCCTACAGCAAGACGCAGTAAAGTTTCACCAACACGCATCTGACACACTCGCTGCATTAGACCTACAAACTAAACTAGCCGACGGTGTATTTAAAAGACAACAAATACGCATCACAAAGACCAAACCCCTATGGTTGGCCTTCTCCACTGATGGCCTCTGCACACACCTCAGACAGAAGTATGGGGAGGAGGTCATCACAGACATATACTTCAACCGCATGGAACAATGGGCAGTGATCACACTGCCTGACGAACACAACAAATCACTGCTGCTAGATCAAGGCATCAAGGTCTGCGGCACCCTAACATACCCACACAGCATCGAACAACAACACAACCTAAGACCAACACAATGCCACCGGTGTTACAAAACCGGACACTCTACACGTGACTGCCAAGCAGACCTGATCTGCTCCAAGTGCAGTGTTGTGGGCCACCACTTCACCACCTGAACAGCCACCACACCCCTCTGTTCCAACTGTGGCCGCAACCATGTCGCCGTCAACCCAAAATGCCCTTACTTAAGTAAGGCCCAATATTACGCCGTAGCGGCTATACGACGTCCTCAATCCATCCAAACAACCACACACTCCGCCTCCACCCACCCTCCCCTCACAAGAACATTCTCAGCCACTGCCGCCGCAACGGTGTCCGCACCTCTCCCTGTCCCCCTCCAGACACACATAATCCCAGCAGCAACCCAAACTCACCCACATAATCCGACACTTGCCCCCACCCTAGCACTTTACACCCATAGACCCCCACTACTACCGACACCCAGTCCCACCCCACACCCCACACCCACCCCTACTCCACACCACACACCTAACGAGACCACACACCCAAAGCTACACCTGGCCGCCTTGCTCTCAACGGTGGCAAAGGACATGTCGATGGGTGACCCCCAACTATACGCAAACATACTTGAATTACTATTCGCCTCGCACGGTCTAGAGCAGATCACCTTCCCCGAGAAGGTGTTCGCTCTAATCGACGAGCATACAAACAGGATACCCGCACTCCTCCCCACCCCGATGGGCACGTACACCTCTTTCCCTGGACCCACCCTCACCACGCTTCCGCCTCCTCCCACCCTCACCACGCTTCCGCCTCCTCCCACCCTTCTGTCCCTGCACCTCTCGCCACTGCACTTCCTTACCTACCCCTCTGTCACTGCTCTCAACTCTTTAAACTGCCTCTTCTTCTCCCTCCACAGCTCCCACTCCTTCCTCCTCTAAACCTAAACTCCCTCCTACCACCAGCACTCCCCCTTCGGCAACCTCCACTCCCCCCCTATTGCCACCCCTTCTCATACCGCACTCACCCCCCCCCTCTCACAGCCTCCAACCTCACTCCCACTGATACCACAACCTCCACCTCTACCTCTCCTAAGCTCACCACACCCTCCACAACACCCCGTATCAAACAAAAAACCCTACCACGAAAAAAAACACACACAACCACGCGTAAAGCCGTTTCCCCCCCTCCTGCTGTTCCTTCTTCTCCCCCTTCCACCCCTCCTTCTTCGTTCCAACCTCCTCTCTCTCCCGACACCCCTCTATTATAATCTGCACCTCGAAGACTATCTCTAGCCCCTCATCTCCTAACTCTACTCACTCCACCTCTGCTCCTAACTCCCCTCTCCTAGACTCTACTCTCTCCAACCCTGCTTCGACAACCGCTATCTTTAAACCTTACTCAACAGAACACAATCTTACCTCAACCACGGAATATCCACTCAATAACACCACTGACAGCCTCTCCAGACCACAGCCGACACGCGTAAAGGTACTGGCTCCTCACGCCTCCTGGGCAATAACCAAGGATAGGGGAACCGTCCCGACTCAATCAGCCTCACGCGCACTCCGCCCACGACAATAGGAGGCCTCAACGTGACACAACTAAACGTACGCAGTTGGCACGGTATTCGCCATACTGTTGCCCACTAGGTGCTCAATTCACAAAGACCCGACATAGTACTCCTGAAGTCAACCAGCCTACTTCCTCCCAACAACAGACTCCGCATCGCAGGTTACCACATGTACCTATCTCCACAGGCGCCACACCTTGAATCAGTGATCCTAGTAAAGCGCTCTATACACC